>PVJI01017503.1:0-35391 GCA_004026765.1 Micronycteris hirsuta
CAGAAAAAAAAAAAAAAAAGAAAAGAAAACAGTCCGTTAGGCGTAGAGTTGACTGTCCCACGTCCTTCACTCGGGGGCAGCGGCCAGGGTCCGTGCTGGCCTCCCTGGCCTCCAGGCGGCCTCTCTGAGCCACCAGCTCCCTGAAGAATTTCAGGGTGTGTTGCCACTGTCCCCAGACCCCCAGCTTGTCCCCACTGCGTTGGACACACGCCCGGCGAGTCCTCCCTCCTCCCCCATAAGCTGCACCCTGTGCCCTGCACCTGCCGACGGCCGAGGCGGCTCCTGCCCGCAGGCCTGACCCGTGTCTGTCCGCCCAGCTTTTCTGGCCTCCCATCCCCACCCTGCTCTCTGGGCCGAGCTCCCAGGACACCCAACGTCTGCGTCCCCCACGGGGTGTGGACTGATTGCAGCAGTGGGTGCCCCGTCCCCGCCTGAGGCAAGCTCCTCTCGGTCAGTCTGCATCCCCACGACGCCCAGCGGTGCAGAGCGAAGACCAGGTGACCGGCACTCAGGTGCTGCTGCTCGGGACAGACCTGGCCTCGGCTGTCCTCCTGGGAAAGCCCAGTTCTTCCCGGGAATGGCATCTCCTTCCAGAACCTTCCCTGTCCCAGCCACAAGCACCACCCATCACGTCCCCAACCACAGGCACCTTGTGTCCGGAGCACCACACCTTGTCCGTGGTTCTGTCTCTGTTGGCGACCCGCTCTGTGCCCTGCACCAGAGAGCGGGGGAGGCTGAGGATCACCGGGTTGGGGGACTGTGCAGCAGGGACCAGGCTGGACCTCGGCCCCTTGTGGACAGTCCAGGGACCTGAGAGAGGCAAAGCAGCCGGAGGGCATCCTGGCGCGGTCACCCCACCTCTCCCAGCTGGCCTGCGCCTGCCGGGGGTGTGGCCTGTGGTTCTGACCTCACTCCCGAGCAGGGGACTTCCTCTGGGGCCTGGGCCACTCCAGGTGAACAGTGTCCCCGTCCCCCCGCCCCTCAGAGGGCAGAGGGAGAAGGGGGTCCAGGTCACTCCTAGGACCCAGGAGCTAGAACGCCGAGGGAGCCTGTGGCATGTAGGCGCCAGGCACCCAGTGGCGGGGACCCCGTCGTGTCCCTGGGTGGACGATGCTGTCTCAGGCACATGGTCCCTTGCCGGCTCTGCTCCATGATGCGGACTGTGGGGTGGGGCAGGGCAGGCACAGCTGGACACCTCAGGCTCAGCGACACAGGCGGACGGCGGGAAAGCTGAGGACAAAGCCAGTGCTTGCTGGGGCAGCCATTAGGGATTCCTAGTGGCTTTGCCTCCACCGGGGGTGGGGGAGTGAGTGGAATTACTGCACCAGGAGCTTTTCACTCAAAGCAGAGTTTTATCCATTGGCAAGTGTTCACCTGACTATTGCTTGCTCGTGGCCACGTTTGGCAAACATCAGGGGGTTGGATGCCATCCCCTGGGGACTGTGGGCCCAGGGCTGGACCGCTTCAGGGTGGCGACCCCCTGCCACTGGGGCAGAGAGACGGGGCCGAGCCACGCAGCCGTGAAGCGCGCCACGCCAGGTCCCCCACAGGCTGGTTTGGCTTTGTGTGTCCGCGCTCGGGGCAGCAGAGCCTTAAAAGTGGCCCCCGGAAGCCCAGGTGGGGGCGGCCTGCCAGGCCTGCGAAGCCCCGACCTTGGGAGGGGCCTGCGGTCAGTTTTGCCCAGCGTCCGAGCCACCCCCCCAGGGTCCCTCGAGCACCTCACTTTCGCTCCCAGAGTGCCGGCCCCTCCCAAGGTGCTATCGCGCGGGGAGGAGCATCTCGGAGAGAAAGCTCATTCGGGGCCACCGAAAAGTGTTTGCTTAGAGGAGTAATTATCCACTCCAGAGGCTTTGAACTCGGGCGGGTCTTTCATCAGAGCTTGGGCGAGAGCGGGAGACGCTGCCTGTCCTCTGGGTAGATGGTATCATCTCCTCCTTCCCAGCTGGGCAGCAGAGGAAGCCGCCGCAGATGTGTGGGGGCGAGCAGGAGGGACCAGGCAAGCGAGCAAGCACCGGGCCGCGGCGGATCCACCCCCTCCCTGTCCTCCGCCCTGTCCTGTCCCCAGAGCTCAGCGAGACAGGCGGGTGGCTTCGCAGGGAGGAAGGGCATGGCGGCAGTTCACACGCAGCCTGCCACCTCCGGGCTGTGGACTTGGACGGGCCGCCTGTCCCCGTTCTCTGGGGGAACCGCTCGCCGTGACCCCTGTGGGAAGGACCCGGCCCCACAGGCCGAGGACAGGGTCTGCCAGGACAAATGACGAACGAGAGGAAAGGTCTAGGAGCGCCCCCCCCCCGCCCCCGGCCCCCTGCAGTAACCCACCCGTTTCTCCTGACCTGCAGGACCCCGGCGGAGAATCTGAGTCACCAGAGGGGCCCTGCCCGCACCCCGGGGTCACGCTGTGGGGAAACACTCACTCGCGTGACCTGTCCAGGAGGAGGCGCTAGGGAGGCGATGGCTCAGCTGTCCCCAAAGCCAGGCAGCCTCTGTGATCCTGACGGCCGCCTTCCTAGGGCGGCATGCTGGGCCGGAGGTGGAGACCCAGCTCCTTCCCTCGACCCCAGAAGGAGCCTGTCCTTCAGCGCGGCAGCCACACCTTCACTGTCACTGTCCCCAGCTCTACACAACGCTGTGTTTTCGACCTCGTGCTCCGACACATCCCTTCCCCACACCCACGGCACGTGGGCACTGCTCAGTGACGCAGTTCCCCTCCTTGTGCTTTGATAGTCATCCGCGCCCACGGCAGCGCCTCTCAGTTGGGACCGGCTGCCCCTCCCGAGCTTGGTGGCCATGCGGGGGCGGGGAGGGGGTCTGCTCATGCAGCTCCGGGCCGCGGCCTCCCTGGAGAGGACAGACATGAGCGCCTGTGGGCTAAGCTCACGCCACAAGGCCTGGGGGCACGTTTTTGACATGATGGGCTGCTCCCCGAGAACCTAGTCACACGTTCCCATGACCCTGGCCATCCGGGCTGCTGCTGAGCCCCTCAGACATCACATACTCTCGTACCGACTCCCCGGGGACGCGGCAAACACCAAGTGTGCAGGCCCTGGCTGGGTGGCTCAGTGGGTCGGAGCGTCATCCCGATGTGCCAGGGTTGTGGGTTCAATCCCTGGTCAGGGCACTTACAAGAATCAACCAACACATATACCAATAACGGGGACAACAATTCGATGTGCGTGCCTCCCTCTAAATCAATCAATATATATTTTTTAAATCGAGGGTGCGCCCACCCAGTCCCTGCATGTATCTCCCCTGCTCCACAGAGCCCTGTGTTTGGGCTCCAAGCAGCTTGGGACGCTGCCTCCCCTGCGGGCCTGTCCCCACGCCGCCCGCATCGATTTCTGCAGCTTGCCCGACAGGAGACGCCCACGGTCCCGGAGGGGGGGTGTGTGTGCTGCCTCAGGGGCAGGGAGATCCTGCTCTGCCTTACACTCTGGGACATTTTAGGCAGTGTCACTGGGGACAGGGAGACTCTGGTTGCAGGAGAAGCTGCAAGTCCACCTTAGGGTGTCTCGGTTCCGTGTTACTTTAAAAGGAAGGCACACTCTTCTGGCCGCGATGGAGGTGTAGGTGGACACACTCTGCCTCCTCGCACAACCATAAGAAGGACAACAACACATTTAAACACAAAAAACAACCAGAACTGCCAGAAAATCGAACTGTATTCAACAACCAAGGAGTTAAAGAAGAAACGTTCACCCAGACTGGTAGGATGGGCAGAGATGGACAGCCGGGTGGAGAGGACTCATGGCAGGGCAGCAGCTGGAGGAGGGGCCGTCCCACATTCGCATGCAGATAGACCAGGAGGAACAACTGGGGAGTGAGACAGACCACACAACACAGGGTTCCAGCAGGGAAATAAAGCCTCAAAACCTCTGACTGTAAAAACCTCTGGGTGTTGAGGCAGCAGCAGGAGAAACTCCCAGCCTCACAGGAGAGTTTGTTGGAGAGACCCACAAGGTCCTAGAACGTACACAAACCCATCTACCCAGGAATCAGCACCAGAAGGGTCCAATTTTCTTGTGGGAAGTGACTGAAAGCTGGCAGAGAGCTGAGCAAGCAGCACTGTTCCATCTTGGACCCTCCCCCACAGGCAGCGTCACAGCGCAATGACGTGGTTGCCCCGCCCCAGCCAAGACCTAAGGCTCCGCCCCTTATATGTAACAGGTGTGCAGAGAAAAAAAAAATGGTCCAACTGAAAGAACAGATCAAAGCTCCAGGAAAAATACAACTAAACAACAAAGAGATAGCCAACCTATCAGATGCAGAGTCTAAAACGCTGGTCATCAGGATGCTCACAGAATTGGTTGAATATGGTTGCAAGATAGAAGAAAAAGTAAGGCTATGAAAAGTGAATTAAAGGAAAATGCACAGGGAACCAACAGTGACAGGAAAGAAACGAGGACTCAAATCAAAAGTTTGGAACAAAGGGGAGAAATAAACATTCAATTAGAACAGAGCAAAGAAATGAGAATTCAAAAAAGCGAGGAGAGGCTTAGGAACCTCCAGGAGAATTTTAAACATTCCAACATCTGAATCATAGGGCTGCCAGAAGGAGAAGAGGAAGAGCAGGAAATTGAAAACTTACTTGAAAACATAATGAAGGAGAACTTCCCCAATATGGCGAAGGAAATAGACTTCCAGGAAGTCCAGGAAGCTCAGAGAGTCCCAAAGAAATTGGACCCAAAGACGAACATATCAAGGCGCATCATAATCACATTAGCCAACATTAAAGAGAAGAGGAGAATCTTAGAAGCAGCAAGAGAAAAGGAGACAGTTACCTACAAAGGAGCGCCCATAAGACTGTCAGCTGATTTCTCAAAAGGGACCTTTCAGGCAAGAAGGGGCTGGAAGGAAGTATTCCAAGTCATGAAAAGCAAGGACCTACAACCAAGAATACTCTATCCAGCAAAACTGTCATTTAGAATGGAAGGGCAGATAAAGTGCTTCCCAGATAAGGTCAAGTTAAAGGAGTTCATCATCACCAAGCCCTTATTATATGAAATGTTAAAGGGACTTATCTAAGAAAAAGATAAAAAATACGAACAGTAAAATGACAACAAACTCACAACTATCAACAACTGAACCTAAAACAAACAAAAACAAACTAAGCAAACGACTAGAACAGGAACAGAATCAGAGAAATGGAGATCACGCGGAGGGTTATCAGCGGGGCGGGGGAGGGGAAAAGTACAGGGAATAAGAAGCATAAATGGCAGGTAGAACATAGACGGGGGGAGGTTAAGAATAGTTTGGGAAATGGAGAAACTAAAGAACTTATGTGTACAACCCACAGACATGAACCATGAACTAAAGGGGGGGTGAATGCGGGTGGGAGGGGGTGTGCAGGGTAGAAGGGAATAAAGCGGGGGGGAATGGGACAATGGTAATAGCATAATCAATAAAGTATACTTAAAAAATAAAATAAAAGAAAGACACAACAAGTTCGATCTCCGAGTCTCCCGAGAGGACTTCGCAGACAAAGCCCTGACTCGCCCCCTGGAGTGGACGCTGCGGGGCAGCCCCACCACAGGACGACGCGTGGGCACGCTGCCCCGAGCGAGCGGGGAGAACGAGGCAGCAGATGGGCTGCTCGGCCCGGGGCAGGGCCCGGCCAGCGTTTCGGAAGGACGAGAGCGCTGGCTGGAAACTCGGCGGGGCGGGGCTCTGGGCCGAGGGGCCAGCGGGAGCAGAATGACACCTGCAGAACCCGGAGCTGTGGTCACAGTCCTCCCAGCCGGCCAGGGACTCGGGGTCCGCACGCAGTGACTTGTCCCCAAGATCGTGTAGAAGGTCGCAGGACGGGGACAGGGCTCCTGCGGTTTCAAGGCTTGGGGAGGAGGCCAGGGCCCGGGTGGCTGCGGGGAGGCGGCTGAGGCCGGCTGGGCAGACGGACGGCTAGAGGGACGTGGGTCCGGCTCGGGTGACGCGCAGAGAGTGGCTCTTACCCCGTGCTGGTGGGGAGCCCGTGGCGTGGTGACACCGTGTTTGAGGGACAGCGACCTGACAGGGCACGCGGGGCCCACCCAGGAAGGTTCCTCTTCCCCACCTGTCCCGGGACCGTGGTCGTGGCTCGTGAGATGTGGGCGGTGATTCACGCCACAGGCTCCCGAGCACAGAGAAGCCACGAGCATGCCCGAGCGCGGGCTCCTGTGGCCCGACGACCCTGGGCCCCCCCTCCCCCCCACCCCACTGAGCCCTGCCGCTGCCACGGTCCTCACACTCCGCCCTCCCTCCTCCCCTGACAGAACATAACATGCCCCCCAAACCGAGTGGTCATACTGGGGGCAGGATTTCAGAAGTAGAATTGCTGGCTGTGGGATTTCTGGGCGTTGCCCCCGCCCCCCCCGCCCCGATGCAGCGGGCTGGTGGGCATCAGGGCAAGGGAGGGACTGTGAGCCGTGGAGAAGCGTGCACGGGAGTGTCGCTGGGGTGGGGGGCAGAGGAGCCATGCCCCTCTCCCTGCTGCCCTCTGACCCCGCCGACCCCGCTGATGTCCTTGCGGGAGGGTCGTTAAAGCAGCAGGAGACCTGAGCAGGGAGGCAGGAGGCTGGCACCTGGAGGCCTGAGAGAGGACCCTGTACGCTGTCCTCGCTCCCTTCACCTGGGCAGCTTGGGCTCCTCACTTTGAAGCGGTGGACGCACAGGCCCTGGGGGCGGGGACTCGGGACGTGGGTGCAGGCTGGCGGGAAGCCTGCCAACGAGGGCCTCAGCCCAAAGGCCTGGAGGCCAGGCTGAGCGCAGAAGCCAAAAGAGCCACGGTCAGGGCTCGGGTTGCATTCAGACCACGAGGGACGACGGGTCTAGCAGGCCCCAGAGATGCCCCGTCGGGCCCCAGTGCACAGTGGGCGGAAGGGGGCAGAGGGGAGTGGCGCCCAGGCCCCCGGAGCCGCCCACCACGGGGAGCACCTGCCGTGGCACCGGCTGCAGGGGAACTGCCGCCCGATGGAAACGGCGACAGGGATGACATCTGGGGACCTGGAGTTGTCACGGGGACGTAGGGGCACAGAGCCTCCCTCAGGGCAGGGAGGAGACCGGGACCCTCACCCTCAAGGCAGAGGGGTGTGCAAGGCCCGGCGTGACCGCTGGGCACATCCTACGCCCCCGTCCTCACAAGGAAAGAGTCTTCAGCCACCACCGCGAGCGTCTCAGGGACCCTACCCGGCGGCAGCCGGACAGAAACAAAGCCCGTCCACTGGCCGCGGGCAGGAGCTCTGGCAGTACAGGGAGCGGTCAGGTTGTCCTTGAAGACTCCCGGCGTTCCCATTTCCCCTCTGTCTCCCGAGATTATTTTCAGCCTGAAATGAATCAGGAACAACACCCCCGTGGGCAGCAATTTGCCTCCTCCCCATCCCCCCTCCCCGGACCCAGACCCAGATGGACCGCGTCTCCCTGGGACGCCAACCCGAAATCTGGCTCTGGTGGTTTTCAAAATAAAAACATGTGATCAGTCCTTTTCTTCCAAAAAAAAAAAAAAAATCTTTGCCAGCCGCTGTGCTCCCTGGGGCCGGCTCTGCCCGGAACAGAAATCGGGTTGGAAACAGGACTTCGTCTCCTCTCCGGGGAGAGCGCGGCCGGCAGGTGTGGGGGGGCTCGGAGGTGCGGGGCCACCAGGCGCCGGTGCCCCACGGTGGACCCGGCCGCGGGTGGACACGCTTCCCGAACACGCCTGGCACCCGTGTGCCCGTGTCGCAGAGACACCCGCTGCGGTGGCCCCGTGCCAGCCCCGAGACAGCTGTGCGGTGCGTCAGACTCCCGGCAGCTGTATTTAAACGAGAAATTAAATCTCCTTTTATTTAATGTGCAGTCTTTTTAGCGATCAGAAAGGAAACATTAGCAATTAAGGAGGGTGGATGGTGTGGCCGGTGCTGGCTTCGCTGCCGGTTTGTGGGGGGTGTCGGTGCCTAATTCTAAGGCAGGGGGCTGGGGGGGTGTTGGTGGCGACCAGGTCTCTTGAAAGAGAACGAGCGTTGGCTACCTTTTCCTTTGTTCGCAGACTGGGGACTGCAGACCTGCCCTTGCGCCCACTTGGAGAGAGGGTGGGGACGCCCTGTCCCCTCCTCCTGCTGGGCTGGGACCTGGCGGCTCAGGCCACAGAGGCCGCGGGGGAGGGGAGGAGAGAGGAGGAGAGAAAGGAGAGAAAGGGAGGGTGTGTGTCCGCAGACGCCCAAGGCTGTCACAGGGCCAGCTGCGCCTCAGGGGAAGGCGTGTGGCTTTGGGGCAGCTCTGCTGGCCTCTGGACATCGCTCTGCTTCTCTGGGGGCCCCACAAGTGTCCCACGGACGGGGGGCTGTGGGGGGGAAAGAGTGGACAGGACACGGGGTGGGGGTGCCTTCTGTGAAGCTGGTGTTTGAATTCTCAAAAAAAAAAAACCCAAGAAAAACAGCAGTCGCAGGCATGGCTCCCTCCTTCCTCATCCTCACGCAGCCCGTCCGGCTCCTGGTGAGGCCGAGCCTCCAGCTGGAGCGTCCGGCACACTGGCCGTGGACACAGGCTTTCCCCAGTTGCTTTTCTCAGGAGGCAACCGGCTTCTGCCTCGCGGGTGTCCGCTCTGCAGCGGCACTCGGCATCCGTGGTGCACGGGTCTCCATAGCAACGGGTGAGCAGGCCGGCGCCGGCCGCACCTGGGTCCGCGTGGGAAGCATGCGAGGTCTTTCGAGAGCAGGGAATGCACGCAGGACGGGTGCGGCCAGGGGCGCCGATGCTGGAAGTGCGATTCGCAGACGGGCAGGCAGACCAGGGTCCTGAGAGGAGGGACCGGGGCACCGAGGCTCACCGGGAGAGTCTTGGGCCTGAGTGACGGCCTCCCGGACGCTCTGCCTCTGTCACATGGCGGGCACCCCTCTGAGGGTCACTGTCGGATGACACCGAGGTCCCCAGCCTGGTTTGGGCAGACCCAGCTGCTCGGTCACCATTCCCATGAAGGGACAGAGCTGCGCCTGGCGTCTGTCTGCGAGTGGCCGGGGCCGGGGCGGTGGCAGGCTGCCCTCTCGTCTTCCTGAGCCAGGGGGTGTGGGACCAGCACAACGCCCCCAGCCCCCAGGACGTCACGGCCCCCCCCCTGCGGACAGAAGCCCCTGGCCAAGCAGCTTGACCGGCGAGGACGGCCTGAGCCCACGGGACCTGGCGTGTCCAGGACGGAAACAGCCCAAGGAGGCTCTGCACTGGGAGGAAGGCCTTCCGGGCTGTCGTCAGAGAAACCTGCAGCCCCAGCCTGGGGGCTCGGCTCCGTGGGGCACGTGCCCAGGTCGCAGGTTCGATCCCCGATCAGGGTACCAACGACCAATGTCTCTCTCATAGCAACACAATTATATCCTCGGGTGAGGAGTAAATAATAAAACAAAGGCCCGGCTGGTGTAGCTCAGTGGATTGAGCGCGGGCTGGGAACCAGAGGGTCCCGGTTCGATTCCCAGTCGGGGCACATGCCTGGGTTGCGGGCCAGGTCCCCACTGGGGGCCATGTGAGAGGCAACCATACATTGTTCTTTCTCCCTCCCTTCTCCTCTCTCTGAAAATAAATAAATAAAATCTTAAAAAATAAATAAATAAAACAAGAAACACCATTTATAGTCATGTCCTGCATTTAACCCCAAACAGAGCCACCATCCCAATCTCCTTCCTTCCTCGTGATTCTTCGATTTTCCCAAAACCCCCACCCAGGGTCAAAAGTCGGTTTTTGCTGCCGTGAAAATCTTCACAGGAACAGTCACCCACGCAACGCCCTAGTCCCAATGGATTTCCCGGCACCGCAGCGGCGCCGGGATGAGATGCCAGCCCCCCAAACAGGCAGCAGCCGGGGCTGAGCCCGCACCCAGGCCCCCACGTGTGTGAGAACCCCATTCCCATTCCCGCGTGGCCCCCGGGACGGGGCTGCTGTGGGGGCGTCAGCAGCACCGGGATGGAACACAATGACTCGAGACCCCGTGGACAGGCACCCAGGCGAGTTTAGGAGGCCCTTCCCCGAGGTGGTGATGGCTGACTTAGCTCAAAAACACGTCCCCGGCCGGTGAGGACGGGAAGGGAAACTGCGCAGCAGGACCGAGACGGCTGGAGACGTGAGAGGCTGGCGTGGCAGCTGCAGAGCCACTCGGCGCGGCCGGGCGGCAGCGAGCGGCCGGCCAGAGCCGGCGGGGTCGCACCTGCCTTCTCAGGACCACCAGTGGGGCTGCGGAGCTTGGGCAGCGAAGCGGCAGGGTCAGACCCAACTTTACAAAGAATTCTGGGGACACGGGGACTGGACTGGGGGACGTCTGGACCGAGGCAGGGAGAGCAAGGACGTGGGGCCGTGGTGACTGGCTACCTGTCCAAGGCGGCCCTGGGGGACGCTGGTGCACCTGCGGGGGTGGGGGGGCGCCCAGCATGGCGAGGACCCCAAAGTCTCAGAGTAAGGAAGGTGGCACCCTCTGTGGATTTGTGTCTAAAGAGCAGACACCAATCTTACTCCCCCTCGCTCTGGTGACCCCGGTCCCCATCATCTTCTGACCTCGGCCTTGAGTTCGCTCGGAGCGCAAAGTGGGCGTGGCCTCGCCAAGACACCCGCCCCCAGCACAGGCCTCCCCCGCCTTCACACCTCCGCGTCCGTCAGGTTACTCCCTCGGCCTCTGCAGGGGCGAGACCTGGCCATCGGCGCCCAGTTAGGTGGCCCCGATGGTAAGAGAAGGTCACTCATCACAATTACACCCGAACTCTCTCGAGGGGAGAAGGTCCCCCCATTTTTCTGGCTCCCCATCTGCCTGCAACACGAGTGTCCAGCGGGACTGTCCACACCCAGGCCTCGCTGAGCCGTTTTCTGAAGGCTGGCCTTGAGCGGGCTGGGCGACGCCGGCGGCCTGGACCGCGAACCTGTCATTAGGGCTGCGGCCTCCCCTGCGGTGGTGGCGGGCGCGGGGGGAGCGGCCAGCACTGGGCCCCCACGCCGCGGGGGGGAAAGCTGAGATCGGCGGAACTGGAGACACCGCGGGAGGCAGAGATGGAAAAGTATACGGACTACGGGACATTTTAATAAAACCACCGCTGTGGGGCTGTCCACCGAGTCACCTTAGAAGCCGCAGACGCTGGACACGGAGCAGGAATAATAACAAACGACCTTCCTTTTCTCCCTTTCCGTCGCCGACCACGGAGGCTGGCAGAGGCCTAAACGCCCAGCAGCACTGGCCGGCGTCACCGGCTTGTGGATCGGGGTGGCCCTTGCAGTATTTTGGGGGTGCCATGGGTTCATTAAAAACCACGTTGCACTGGATGTCGGTTCTGCTTGGTTCTAAGACGGGATCGGAGGGCAGCCTAACAGGTTCAGAGTTCCCTTCTGGGAGGACGCCCCGCGGCAGAAACCCGGCAAAGCTGAAGACGGAGGCTGCACGCGGTCTGCCCCGCTGTGCCACACCGGCTCACTGGCTCTGGGCCGTGCTCTGGTCACAGAACTCGGGAGCCCCCGCGAAGCCCCATCGCGGGGCTGAATAAACATTTGACAAGTGCGTGATGCTGTTACCTAAGCTGTTTCAGAACAGAGGAAACTCGCTTACGAAGGCAGCCTAACTTTTAACACCGAAACCCAATACAGGGAATATAGGAACCTGCAGACTGAACTCGCGTAAAAAGGAGTACAAGAATTATAAATAAAACAGCGGCATGACAGGAAGAGAAGAGCACGGCATGCCGGGCAGAACCCAAGGACACCTCCGGGCGGAGAAGGCCGTCCGCACCGTCTGCCGCCCCGACAGGCATCCACGCCGGTTGGCGTCAGAGGGGCGTCTGGAAATGCAGCGCTAACTCCTGATGCAGTCGCTCCATCACGTGAAAGGAGGAGCCACCGTAAACATAGATTATTTAGCAAAATCCAAGAGTAAATGTTCTCCTAAAGGGTCAAATAGTAAAGCTCTTTCAAATTTTTTTTATTGATTGATTTTAGAGAGAGAGGGGAAGGGAGGGAGGGAAGAAGAGAGAGAGAGAGAAGTATTGATTTGTTGTTCTACTCATTCACACATTCATTGGTTGCTTCTTGTAGGTGCCCTGACCAGGGATCGAACCCGCAACCTTGGTGTGTGTGGCGATGCTCGAAGCCACTGAGCTACCTGGCCAAGGCTAAAATCATTTGAATTAAAATCAGGAGCTGGAATGGGGTGCCCATAAAGGCCAGCATTCTGCGTTGACCCTGTCTAAGAGACTTTCAGTGAACTCAGGAAGATGATAAAGTGAACTAACAAGGACAAACACGGGAAAACAGAAACGAGGGCACATCCACTTGCTGAGTGTTGCCCGTCAACTGGGAAGCCAAAGCACCTGCATTTAAAAACGACTGGAATTTATTTTAAAACGTAGTAACTTGGCACATATATGTAAATACACAAAAGTTAATACCTTTTCTCCATCAAGCAGTAAGAACCGAAAAATGGAAGTGAGAGTAAAAGGGGAAAAGCTGTGGTCGCAACAGCGACGAACACTGTAAAATACTTCGGGGCGGCGCGAAATAAGAAAGGCATGCTGTAAGGCAGAAATCTGTAAAATCTTATAAAATGACATAAAACAAATCCGCACCAGTAAGTCAACCGTCATGTTCTTAGATGAGGAGATTTCTTATCATGAAGTGACAGCCACCTCCCAAAATTAACTCCACGCAATTTAAAGCAATTCCAAGTAGGAAGCAACGTCTTTACTTGGTTAGAACAATGTTAACATTTCCATGAAGACTGAGTCCACAAGAGCCATCCGGAAAATTCTGAGAGTCAGATGGTGGGGGGCCCCTGCGTGTCTGGACGGCAACGCTGCACCAGCCCCTGAAACGGCCCTCGTGGGTCGGGGGGCCGGGGCGGGCGGGGAGAGAACTGCGGGGTGAATGGCGCGGCAGGAGGCCCGTGCGGGGGACAGTGCTCGGCCACGCGCGACAGGAGGGAACAACCGTCTGGTAAATGACGCTGATGCCCTGGCTGCCGCATGACAGAACCCAGAGAACTCAGTGTTGTCCCCGGTGATAGACAAGGTCAGAAGGACAAGGCCATGAAATGTAAGAAGCAAAACTCTTACGAGAAAGTCCAGGCCACAACCTATGAAATGGAGCGTTGAGGTTTACTGGAAGGTACTGGAGACAGTGACCGCTCAGAACCTAAAATGCATGTGTTTAGTCATCAGAAAACAATGAGCTGTGATACATACAGTTAAGTTAAAATAAAATGTAGAAGTTAAGTCAAAGATAAAGACGCACCAACAGAAAAAAGCTGAGAGCTATGAATAGGCAATTCACAGAACAGCCTGTTAAAGTGGCTGAAAATTATGAAGATACCCCAATTATTAATGATAAGAAAACATTAATTTAAGTGACAATAAGTAAGCGTCAGACTTCCGGCCAAGATGGAGGTGTAGGTAGACACACTGTGCCTCCTTGCACAACCAAAAGAAGGACAACAACAATTTAAAAACAAAAAACAACCAGAACTGCCAGAAAATCAAACTGTATCAAACTTGGAAGTCCAACAACCAAGGAGTTAAAGAAACAGGTTCATCCAGACCGGTAGGGTAGGCGGGCTGGAGAAGACTCGCGGTGGCAAGGCGGCAGCTGGAGGACTCAGGAGGCTGTGGCTGGTGGACCAGGTGGTCCCACATTCACATGCAGATAAACCGGGAGGAGCAACTGGGGAGCAAAACAGACCACTCGACCCAGAGTCCCGGTGGGGAAATAAAGCCTCAAACCACCGATGAAAACACCTGTGGGGGCTGAGGCGGCAGCGGGAGGAACTCCCGGCCTCACATGGGAGTTTAATGGAGAGACCCACAGGGAATTGGAACTACACAAACCCACCCACCTGGAATCAGCACAGAAGGGCCCACTTTGCTGGTGGGCAGTCAGGGAAGTGACTGGAAGCCGGCAGAGAGCAGAGCAAGCGCCATTGTTCCCTCTTGGACCCTCCCCCACAGGCAGCCTCACCACGCAATGGCGAGGGTTGCCCCGCCCTGGTGAACATTTAAGGCTCCGCCCCTTATACATAACAGGTGTGCAGAGAAAAATAATGGCCCAAATGAAAGAACAGATCAAAGCTCCAGAAAAAATACCACTAAGTGACGAAGAGATAGCCAACCCATCAGATGCACAGTTCAAAACACTGGTAATCAGGATGCTCACAGAATCGGTTGAATATGGTCGCAAGATAGAGGAAAAAGGGAAGGCTATGAAAAGTGAAATAAAGGAAAATGCACAGGGAACCAACAGTGAAGGGAAGGAAACCAGGACTCAAATCAATGGTTTGGACCAGAAGGAGAAATAAACATCCAACCGGAACAGAATGAAGAAACAAGAATTCAAAAAAATGAAGAGAGGCTTAGGAACCTCTGGGACAACTTTAAACATTCCAAATCGTAGGGGTGCCAGAAGGAGAAGAGGAAGAGCAAGAAATTGAAAACTTCTTTGAACAAATAAAGGAGAACTTCCCTAATCTGGCGAAGGAAATAGACTTCTAGGAAGTCCAGGAAGCTCAGAGAGTCCCAAAGAAGTTGGACCTAAGGAAGCACACACCAAGGCACATCATAATGACATTACCCAAGATTAAAGTTAAGGAGAGAATCTTAAAAGCAGCAAGAGAAAAGGAGACAGTTACCTACAGAGGAGTTCCCATAAGACTGTCAGCTGATTTCTCAAAAGTGACTTTGCAGGCAAGAAGGGGCTGGAGAGAAGTATTCCAAGTCATGAAAGGCAAGGACCTACATCCAAGAATACTCTATCCAGCTAAACTCTCATTTAGAATATAAGGGCAGATAAAGTGCTTCCCAGATAAGGTCAAGTTAAAGTTCATCATTACCAAGGCCTTATTCTATGAAATGTTAAAGGGACTCATCTAAGAAAAAGATAAAAAATATGAACAGTAAAATGACAAATTCACAACTATCTGAAACCAAACTTAAAAAACAAAACAAAACAGCACTGGCTGGTGTGGCTCACTGAACTGAGCACGGGCTGCAAACCAAAGGGTCACCAGTTCAATTCCCAGTCAGGGCACATGCCTGAGTTGTGGGCTAGGTCCCCAGTAGGGGGTGCACAAGAGGCAACCACAAAGTGATGTTTCTCTCCCTTCCTTCCCCTCTCTAAAAGTAAATAAATAAAACAGTGTTTAAAAAAATGTTTACTCTTTGGCCTGGAAATCCTTCCTGAAAACCTCCGTGAGCCTGCCCCACGGCTGTGACTCACTGTGGTCGACGGAGGCCAAGCAAGGCCGCCTGGCGGGGCTTCCACGAGGAGCCGCTAAGCAATGGGGAGAAACCTGTGGAACAGAGCCCACCTGCGCACGCCCGGCCGCAGCCCCCGCCCCATGCGCCGATCCAGAGATCGGAAGGAAGCCGTCTGATCTGGATGACGCCTCGCGTGGCCCTAGGGACACCCATCAGCGCCACTCTGCTCTGCTCCGTCCCGTCATGCCGGCTGGCAGGGCGGCCTGCCTGCGCGTGAGCTCGGGGACCATCAGTACGGTGGCGCCCTGGACGACTCCGGCAAGGTCCCCGGTGAAGTGCACTGGAAAACCTCGGGACGGCGTTGAGAGGCCACCCAGGTGCCGAAGGCTAACGAGGCACCGCCCCGTCCCCAAGCAAATCGTGGAAGTTGGAATCATCAAGGAAACCACCCTCTTCGGAAGAAATCTCCCAAAAGTCCAACGTATAAAGGAGACCTGCTCGGGGTGGAGAGGGGTTGGGTTCTCAGCACCCTGCCCTGGGGCCCCGTCACCCCAAACTCCAGGACACCCCTGCAGCCCCCGAGGGCAGGCGGAGATCGTTGGTCTTTCATTCGCTGTAAAGTACTCCTGGCGTGAGGTCTCTCAAGCCACAGAGGCTGGCGGTAAAATCACCAGCGGTGCTGCCTCGCGTGACACAGTTGCAGGCGGTGCTGTGTTTTGAAAACGACGTTGTTTGGACCCTGTTCGTGGTCGATCGTGGTCCAAACAACGGATGGTCACCATGGAGCGACCCGTTCGCTGCGCCTGGGGAGGAGGAAGGAATCGCTCAGGCTTCGCCTCGGTGGCCCCCGGGCGGCAGCCACTGTCTGCCGTGACCTGGAGAGCGAGTCCACGCCGTGGGGACTGGCCTCATCCTGCTGATCATTCCTTGACCCAGGACAGGAGCCGTCTGTGGGCAGGTTAAACGTTTCCCAGGAAAACACAGCCTTGGAACCGGGAACTCTGCTCAGACCTGCTGATGAAGGAAGAACCCCACAGTTCCAGAAATGACGTTTCCGGTTTTCCAAAAGCATCAAAACCCTGGGCCATGGCATGGATTTGCTAGGGAACAGAACGCGGGCAGAGGGGAGTCTGCAGCAGCTCGGGGAGGGGAGCGTCGAAGGGGAACTATTTTGGGAAAGGAGGGAGGGAGAGCAGGGCGGGACCCACAGAGGCCTCCGGTGCCCCCGGAGGGGTGCTGGTTCGCAGAGGGTCCCCGCTGTCCCTGCTTCCCCCGTCCAGAGCAGAGAGCATCCACTGAGTGGGCCCCAGAGCAGGGCATGCCCTTGAGTGAGGCAGCTCGGCTTGGGGGTGGCCACTGCCTGAGGGTCACTCCGTGGTGAGACCCCCGCAGTGTCCCCAGCTGGGAAGAGTGGGGCCTGGGTCGAGGCGGGGGTCAGCTGCGGGTGGACAACGGCGCAGCTCTCTTGCACGTCCCACATGCACTCACTCGCTCTGTGGGCTCCGCGGACCGGCACCAGAGCAGCTCCACGCAGCCTGCTTAATCTCTGCTGCTGCGGAAGCCCCGACCGGAGGTGCCGCTGAGCTCTGGCCCGACTCCTGCAGCCAACACTCGCGTGGCCCCCGGCCCTGGCTAGGGGCGCTGCGGGCCTAGGCGGTTATGTCCTGGGGGGGGGGAAACCAGCTACCACCTCTTCGCAGGAGTTTTTCCTCTGAAACGATCATCCCTGGGCCCTAGCATCTCCTGTCCACCTCCAGGGGTGTCCCCAGGTGGGACAGGTGGGCGGGAGTCAGACCACGCACCATCGAGAGTCCAGAGGTTGTTTCTCCCCGAGCGTAACGGTTCTGAGGTCAGTCCATATAGAGCGCTGAATGCTGCCATTTTTAAACATTGACGGCGGGCCATTCAGGGCACGTGGAATCCCGCCACGTCATCTCTGCGAACAGGCACCCCCAGCCTCGTTGGGACAGAGCCGACAGGACGGAGCAATTTCACGGCTCTGACCACCAGGACACCATCAAGAGGACCCCGCCGGGCACCCGTAGTGGGTGGTGGGACTCCCGGTTTGGGGTGTCGGGGAGAGTGACGGGGTCATTGGGAAAGGTGCGGAGCACCGAATGACAATCACGTTCGGAACCCACAGAAGACGCGCCCGCCTGTCCTCCAAGTGCGAGGGGCCGGGTGGAGCCGGCTCCCTCGGCAGTGGGCTGACCACTCCGCCTGTCAAATGGGCTGCACGTCCAAACGAACTTGAAGTTAATCCCTGCCCCCACATGGCCTCTCAGAGTCAGATCACAAGTCGACATAATAAATTCTTTGTGCCAGGAACTTGTTTTAAAGTAATAACGTTTAGGGAAGCAAAGAAAAAAAGGCTTCCCACTGAGAGACACTTTGTGAACAAAATTAAATATTATAAAACCGTATTATTAAATTCTGTCAAAAAGGTGCTAATCTGGCTCCTCTGGTGCGGAGGCCTCGGGGCCGCCCTGGTCAGGGAGTGCCGCGGACTTGACCTCCTCGGCGGCCTCGCAGCCAGCGCGGGCGTGGGCTGAGACGGGGGAGTCAGAGAGCCAGAGGGGCTTTCTCAGCACCGTGAGCGCCACCAGACTCAGCAAAGTGGGCTGTACAGTGTTTGCAACCACAGGACAAGCAAGCACACTCCTGCACGTGTGCACACAGACACATATGCACACACACACATGCTTGAACACACATATGTGTGCACCTGTACACCCAAGCTCACAAAACACACATGTGTAGGTGTGCGCACAAACACATGTGTGCATGTGTGTGCACGGGCAAACACACAAAATGTGTGGCGGTGTGCGCGCACATACGCAAACATGCATAGGTGCCAGTGTGTACCCACATGTGCGCCCACAAAACATGTGTTGGAGTGTGCACACACATTGGTGTGTGCACCCAAAACACGTGTGCATGGGTGCACACATGCACGGCACCGGTGTGCATGTGCGCACGCACACGTGCATGCACACAAAGATGCACGTGTGTGCATAGACATGGGCCCAAAGGAGCCACGTGGACGCGACGGTCCAGCCTCCCGGACGGCGGCACAAGGGGACGGCAGGCTGCCCTCTCACCGCCGCTGGTCTGCAGCGCCCTCCCCTCCGGCGCACGCGCACGAGCCTCCGCCTGCCGCGCGGTGGGGCCCTCCCGTGCTGTTCCCTCCTCTGTTGAGGGAGAGAGGACCACGGGCTTGTGTCTGCACCGTGGGTTTCGTTCCCTCCTGAAACCACCTGTTTGTAGCCCACGAGTCCCCTCCCTTACGGCCGTTGTCCGTCACATTTTAGTGTTGACGGCAGGCTCTGTCCCCTTTCCAGGCTATTGCAGTGTCATGTGGGCAGAGTCAAGGCCACTGCCGCCTCCCTGGCCAGGCCTGGGACCCCTGGCTTTGTCACAGGTCACTATAGCTCACACGCACCTCGTCCGGGGCCTACCTGCTCAGTGATGTCACGTTCTAACCTCAGACCGTGAATTTCGTGTATCGGTTTCCTTAGAGGTGGGTCACCTGCAGCCACCCCGCCCAGGACACCTGTCCAGAAGCCCAGGACAGCGGGCTGGGGCAGGCAGGGGGTGCAGGTGCCCGTGTGTCCCCAGGGATTTCCCAGTGACCTGGCCCCTCAGGCAGGGTCTCCGTCCACTTCTTCCTCCCTCAAGCGTCTCTGGTCTGGGGCTGGCAGCTGGCCCCATGGTGACACTGATTTGATCAGGCATATTTTCATATGCTGGGGAGCCATGGAGTTATAAATAGAGTGCAGTGGCTTTTCCTTTAACCAACCTAAAATTATAAAGAGGAGAATTTCCTCAAACACAAGACAGCGAGCAACCCCAGGAAGCTTTTGTCTCGTGGGGACTTAACCCAGAACAAGGGAAGGGGCAGGGAAGGAGAAGCGACCCACGCCAGGTCTGAACAAGAAAACCAACGTGGGCAAGGGAGGCAGAACCAGGAACGTTAGCTTTTTTTAAAAAATGGACCTATTTGAAACATCCAGATGACTTTGGGACAAGAATCAGAATTATTTGGCTTTAATTAATGGGATCTAATGAACAAAATGAGAGGATGTTAAGGAACCGCAAGAATTCTCCAAGAACATCCGGTGACTCTCCACGAGTCCTTGGGGGCCTGGACCGTAAAGCACACCGGACACTGAACCCCGTCCTCTTGGGTCATCTCCAGAAAATGCCTGTTACCCGTTCAAGGCCAGGGAGCAGAGACAGATGCAGGCGTGTGGGTTCACTGTGGGCACGGGGCTCGGAAATGCAAATGGATGAGAGGCGGCCTGCCCTCACCTGTTGGCGGGAAGCTGGCCGAGAGAGACGCTGGCGTTTCAGGGACAAACAGCCGGGCTGTCTACACAGCAGGCTCGCATGCAGACACCGCGCGGACTGAGTCACGCCCTCAAGCTGTCACACTGGGAGCTGTGGGCGTGAGGAGCAGGTGCGGCGCGGCCTGAGCTCCGCAGCACACCTGAGGCTGTGATGAGCTGCTGAACCGGTTCTCGGGGTGAGAGGGCGCTGATCGGTAGCCGTGGCCCATTTCTGTGGTGTAAATGCTCCCAAACACTTAACAGCACCGGGTGCTGCTGAGCTAATCAACGGATCGAGGCGTGGGGATAGTTTATGGCTTCTCCCCACGTCCGCTCTTCAGACACCGTTTCACCTTTCCTCTGGCCCTGCCGGAGGGCTCAGGTGACTCCGGGCAAGTGCTGGGGTCCCAGTGGAGTGACTTCCAATCACATGCGGGATGCTGAGTGGCGACAGGCCCCCCGAGGGCTGTGTATGTGCCGGGAGATGCCGCAGGTGGTGACGCGCCCTGAACCACACAGGTCCTGGCTGCGGGGAGCTCGGATTCCTCCCACCGTCGGCTGCAGGCTCCAGGAGGGATGCTTAGGCCTTTCTAGAAGGAAAGAGCAAAGCTGACAGGGACTCAAAATGACAGTTTATGAAAGGTCTCCTCAGCTCCAGGAGAGACAGGGACCAAGGCTTTGCGGCACCACGACCGCGTGTCCTAGTTGGCTTCTGTCTGACGGACGTGCCAGGGACGAGGGCTGCTGCAGCCGTGACCGCAGCACGGGCGGCTGCTGTGGATGCCCTAGAACATGTGCCAGGCCCGGGGTGGGGACAGGGCTGACTGCGCGTGGGGTGGCTGCATGGCCTCTGGCCGGGCATCTCCTGCGGAACTCCCGGCACGTGCCCACACGGCAGACGCAGAGTCTCATTGATGGAAGGAAGACACAGCTATGGATCAGTCCTTGAAGTTTAGCTTGTCACCTTGTCACCTGGGCTCAGAGGGACTGAGGTGAAGCCAGAGAGAGGGGGGCCGAGCCCAGGTCAGGTGCTGTGTGTCAGAAGCACCCCTTTGAGGGGGAAAAAGCCAGACATCCCACGGGGAAGCCAGGAGAGTCAGAGGTAATGTCGAGAAAAAGGAAGTGTGTTTCCATCCACAGGAAAAGTGCTTCTTTAGAGGGGCAGTTCCCAATGGTGTTTCAGAGGTCAGGGGGCCACCTGCCCAACTCCTCGGGCTCTCAGGGACCTGTGTCCCCCTGGATCATGGTGACCCCTTCCCAGCCACCTCCCTGGGACACTCTGCCACCCGCTGACGTCCCTTCTGTCCTCGGACCCCTGCCATCTGGGGAAACCAGGACCTTCCGCGGTGGAAGGCCGGCGCAGCCCTCCAGATCGCGGCGTGCGTGCGTCCTTCAGCGAGGGCGGGCCGTCTCCGAGGCGCGGGCTTGCTCCTCCGTCGCCTGCTTCCCCCCCCCTCCCGCCCAGCGCATAGTTCGCTTAATTAATGTTTTTCGTCGGAGCGTCTCACCGTTCCCATGTATTTACCGAACTATTTGCCGCGGAGAAAGAAAATGATTGTTTTTGTTTATCTGAACTTCTGCCTGTCTCCCACTGTCTGTTTCCCGGCTCCAGGTTCTGGCACTTTGCTGATCTTATGATGGGCGAGTGGAAAGTCGACGTATATCCATAATCGGTCAAATAATTGTTTACCGGGATTACTTCGGGCTATAATTGCTGCCGTCCTCTCCCCTGTGAAGCAGCCGGGGCTCCGCTCTCGCCCGGCTCTCAGGAAGGGGAAGCGCGGCCGCACGATCCGTGGAGATGAAAGGGACGGTGGAGTCGCCCCTCAGACGCTACTTAGTGTGTCTGCGCGCTGATCCCCGGGGTTTAAACTCCACTTAGCGCCCGAGAGCAGCTCGGGGGGCGGTGGGAAGTGCCCCCGAGTGTGGCATCGGGGGTCGGGCTGCGGGAACCTGTGAGTCCTTGAACCACCTGGGTCGGAAGCACAGACAGGAAAGGGCCCTGGGTGGGGGCACGGCAGACTGGCGGGACCTCCTGGGACACACGGCTCTGAACTGCTCGGAGCGGGAAGTGCCAGGTTCTCCCCGAATGGAAAAGAGAGAGGAGAGGTCAGCCTCGAAGGGAGAGGTCAGCCCAGTGAGAACCTTCTCAGCTTCCGCCATGGCCCAGGTCTCATGGGCCGGTCTCATCCGCGGCCCACTGGGACCTTCCAGGGTGGGGGGGCTTGCCTGTAGGAGCTCCCGGTCTCAGAAAGGGGGAGCCAGTCGGGCCCACCCCCCGGGGACGCTGCTGAGAATGCAGCTGGCCTGCTCACGGGAAGTCATCGTGAGCACCGGTCAACTCGGGGGGTCTGCACTCTGGTTCGTGCCCGGGGCCCCGTAGCCAGAAATCCCCATCCACCTCCAGCGCACCCCCCAGCCCGCCCGGGCCCAGACCCACCCTCCGAACTCAGGGCAGTGGCTTTTCAGAAAATTGACAGATACTAGTTCCCATCTCTCCTTCTTTAGAAACAGAGGAAGACAGGGAACTTGGTGAGTCGGCCGGGACGGGGCACACGCGTGCACCACCGAGGTCCAACCCCCATGAGTGCGGAGGGAGCCCACGTGTCCAGGCGACCCGACCCCAGCACCCCCCCCCCTCCCCGTGCGGCTGAGCTGTGCTTGTTAACTGCCCCCTGCAGAAAGCCCCTCCATGGGCCTCTGGGTGGAGCCCGCACCCCAGTCCGCAGCCCGAGCCCCTGGTCCGCAGCCCGAGCCCCTGGTCCGCAGGCCCTCGGCGGGAGGGGGGGGGGCGAGCCGTGTTCACCCTGTCTGACGGAGCCACATCCAGCAGACCTAGAGCGAGACCCACAAGGCCTCCGAGTTCCAGGCTGCTGTGCGAACTGCAGCCAATAAAAAAGCCACAGGCACCCAGCAGGGGTGAAGAGGGCGGCTGAACGGGCTGAGGCTCCGATAAAGGGCGCAAATGGCTCGGGACGGCACAGCCGTTGAGGAAGAGCCCGCCGGCTCAGGGTTCGGCTCCGGGACTGGGGGTCTCAGGTCACACTCCCCAGGGCCCTCCCTCGCTGCCTCTCTCCAGCGCGTGAACCCAGCCACAGGTGGAGTCGATTCCGGCCCAGCCCGAGCGACGGAAGCAACGCAACTGCCTCCAATCCACGGAAACGTTGCTGCCAAACGGCATCATCCAGCCGCTCCGGCCGGGCCGGTGGTCAGCTTCACAATCCGGCTTCGAGTCCACTTCCTCCCTTTGCAGGAGAGCTTGGCCGGTTCAAGTGCCGGTGGCCGAGCCGTCTTGTAAACACCCTTTTCCTTAACTTCCCGAAATGTGAGGCCATTGCTTGAATCAAGGCTACAAGGACCCGCATGGGGAAGGGGGTGCAGCCCCATCTCCTCGAAGCCAGGGATGCCCAGGGCGGCCAGAGCGGGCAGAGACTCGGCAAACGGCGCTGGACGCGGGGCAGACGGGATGAACTGTAGGCCGCGCCGGCCACGCTGAAATTCTGTCTTTTGTTCGCCCAGCCTTAGGATCTCCGTCCTCTCGCCGCCAGCCGGTGCTTACGTCGGGGAGAGCTGCAGAAGGCACCGTGTATCGAGGAAGAGTTTTGCTCCAGTTAATGATAGAGTGAGGCTCAGAGCACAATGCTTGGCACACAGTAGGCGCTGGTTGTGTTTGTGAGCAAATAAACGAATCGGACGCGGGCAGAACGACCGTGGGGGGGACGAGTGGGGGGATGGGCGCCCCGGGGATGTTCGGGGGTCCGTTTCCCCCCCACGGTGCACAGCAGGTTGAGGGAGGGGCAGCGTCCCCTGCGGGACTCGCAGGAGAGGTGAGGGAGGCCAAGGGGAAACGGCGCCCCTCGCAGGTGGTGACAAGACCTCCATCCGACGGTGATGGGTATTGATTTTCCCTCCTCCTCGTGGCCCGTCCTGCCCTGAACCCCTCCCTTTGTGCGGCCGCCCAACACAGCCCCGGCTTCCACGGCGGGGCCCTGAGGGTTCCGCCTCGGGGGGCGGGAGGAGGGCCCAGCCCCGAGGAGCAGATGGCGCTGAGACAGCTCCATCCTGGGCAGCTTTCTCCATAATGGAGCCCGCATTAAAAACGATATTATCTCCACTGTTAAAAACCCTAATGGATGATGTTTGTGTCTGTGAAATGTGTTCCCAACCGGACCGCGCACGGGATGGGAACGCTGCTGCCCAGCACAGAAAACAGCAGCGGATCCGGTTCCCCTCCGCCTCGCCAATCAGCGCCGCGGGCTGCAAGCCATGGCCGCCCCAGCGCGCAGTGGGCCCGCGTGCCCCACAGAGGGTGGCGAGGGGCCGAGCTGTAATCCGATGTGACAGCCTTGGGGCACTCTCTGCCATTCTTGTCCGTCGCAAAGTGCTCTAAAAACGCACCCATCATTTATTCATGGGAGCTGCCCGTTAACCCCCCAGCAGCCGGAGTGTCGGCCCTGGGGGGGCCTGGGCAGGGCCGGCGGCGCGCGAAGCGCCGTGGGCGCCGGCCACGCAGCCCAGACTCCCCTCCTCGCGGGGCTGAAAGGATGGATTTGAACAAGTTAGCAACATTTATTTAAAATCTCAGACACTGGGTTCTTTTCAGTAAGGACTTCCTGCGTTCCAGAAGCGACCTTTACGCGTCAGACGCTGAATGAAGAGCGTCGGACACGAGGAGATACATCTGCGCAGTCCAGGAGAGGACGGGGAACGCGGCAGCGCTCTCGGGAGCCCGAGTCTGCGGCCCACAGTCCAGGCCCTGCGGACGCGGCCGGCCGAGGCGCCGCTGCAGGGAGCACTGCACCCGCGCGCACCCAGGAATGCGAGCAGGGCCACAAAGTACTTCCATCTTCCAACATCAAAAACGCCCGGCCACATTCCGCTCCGACTCAGCCTTGGACTCTGCGCCCGCAAAGGAAGGAAGACAAGAAGCCATTGTTCCGGGACGCTGGCCACTGCTCACAGCCGAGCCCAGGCACTAATAAATAACACAAGGAAGCGCACGGCCAGCGTGGGGGGCAAAGAACCGAAGCACTGACGGGGAAGGGACGTCGGGGGCGGTCCGGCCCGCCTGGGGTCCCCCCACGCGATGACGGCCCCGCTGGGCCTCCGTCCGGTCCAGGCTCCTGGGCTGATGTGTGCAGGAGTCCTCACAGCCGCCCGTGAGACCATGTTTGCTGGTGCTTGTCACCTGCTGCTTGGGGTGTCACGTGCATGAGGGCAGCACCACGGTGGCCCCAGGCCCAGACACACCTCGCAGTCTCTCGGGGGGCCAGAGGTCCTCGTCTCCCTTCAGAGTCAACAGTGCCACGTCACAGACACAGGTGCGGAGTGGTGGCCGCAGCCTGCATCGGCGACCCCTCCCCCCAGGTGCCGAGCGTGGTGGTGCTGGCCTGTTGGAAGGACACTCGGGGTCCCGGAGGAAGGCAGAGGGAGTGGGGCGGAGGGAGCCAGTGGGGCAGAAAAATTAGGGCTCCGGCCCTTTCACCAGTGACCCTGGGCCGCAGCGTGAGCCTGTCACACAGCCGAGTCTCCCCTCGGGCCGGACCGGGCTTACACTCTGGCCCGGGTGTGCTCGAGTGAGGATCACGAAGCTCCAATGACGGGGCATCGGCCACCCTCCCCCCACGGTCAACTTCAGCCCCGGCCAAGGAGTGTGTCCGTGCTTCTCCACCGCGTCACGCCCAGTTCGCAGTCCGGGAGCCTCGCCCCCTGGGCCGCACCAGCCTGGATGCCCGATGACGCAGGCGGGGACGTACAGACAATGGCCTGTGTCCCCCACTTCAATCTCTACGGCAACCCCAGGGGCATACGGTTCTGACCCCACTTCACAGACGGGGAACGGGGGCCGTGTGGCCGCAGCCTGCTCTCTCCGGCTCTCCCTGTGGCCGCCGTATCCCGCGTTCTTGGGGGGCTGTGCCTGAGGGTCAGGGGGGTGGGTGACAGCCGGGGGCTCAAAGAGTTCCCGGGGGCCGGGTGGGTGCCTGGCAGACAGGAAAGAGGCACCGCGGTCAGCAGCTCCTGGGAGGGTCACGAGGAAATTATCTACAGACAGGGCAGCTACTGAGTGACAGGTTTTAATAAAACGCCCAGGCCTGGCCCGGGCTCCGCACACGGAGCCGCCTGGGCGCCAGGCTCGGACCCTGGAAACGCTGGCAGAGCCTGCAGGCAGCGCTTTAGACGGTGGTCACCTGCTTGATGCAGGGACTTACTGCCCCAGCCCCTGGCCCCCGCGGGAGAAGTGAGCCCTCGGCCAGGCCATGGGGCCCACCGCGTCCCCGCAGGGCATCGCTGTCTCCGTGCCCGCGTTCCCCGAGTCTGTCTGCGACCAGCCCCGCCTCGGGCAGTAAAGAAATGGGCAACCGAACGGCACCGGCCCGACGGGCCCTTGTTGGGCTCTGTCGTCACAGGAGCGGGAGCTCAGAACACCCTTGGCTCGACGTGGCTGCCGTGGGAAGGACCAGGACTGGACCCCGGTCGCACACTTGGGGCCCAGCGCTCCACCGGCGGCCACCCCGCCCCAGGCCCGCTTCTCCCTCGGAGGCACCTAGGACCCTTCGGCTTCGACCCACTTCCCTTTCTGAATTCCTGGCATGGGGGGGAGGGGAGAGACAAGCTGGCAGTGGCCCCTGCTTCCGGGAGCCTCTGCCTTGGGGACGCAGCGGACACGCGGACCGGGGACGCACACAGCCCTGCTGCTGCCTCCGCAGAGCCCGGGGAAACACCTGCGGCTCGAAAGCGCCGTCACAGAAGACCGGGGCGGGAGGCTAGAGCTCGCCTGGACGCGGGTTTCGGTCCACACCGGCTCATTTTCCAGTCGTCAGAGAGTAATTGGCAGCTCCAATGTTGCCCTGAAAACAAATGTTTCCAATCGCAGGGTCCTGCCCGGCCCGTGAGGCCGGCTGCCTGGGACGTGGCAGAGCCGTGGACCAGGCCCGGTGGGGGGTGGGGGGGGGCTGGCAGGAGGCGAGGGGGGGTGGCGGGAGCAGGCCGAGCGGCCTGCGAGTGATTATGTGGGCAGGGAAGGGGCCCCGGGGCTGGTTTGGGGGTGAGCCCTGCTCCTCCCTCCTCCCGGCTCGGGATGGGAGGCGCTGCAGGCCGAGATGAGGTCCTGGGTCCAGCCCGCCGATGGGGGCAGGAGGGGGTGGAAGGGGGCGGGAGGGGGCAGGAAGACTTCGGATCTTGGGAGAGGCAAGGCCCAGTTCTGCAGCCAAGCCACCCCGTCCGAGGTGAGGCACCGTCGGGACCATCTCAGAAAGCATTGGTTTTGAAAGTAAAGGTGTTTTCTGATTAAAATTCAGGTGAGACTTAGAAACTCGGAGAAGGACTTGACTGGGCCCTGGGCGGAGGCAGGGGCACCTGGGGACGGGAATCCCCAAACCCACGCTCGGCCGGAGTCCCCGCGCTGCGCGGCCCGAGGCGCCCCGGCCTCTCCTCGCCTGCTGGTTTTCTCAGCTGCCGCCGGTCACGGCCGAACGGCCGATGATTGTACGCGCGCCTGTAAAACAGGACGAGCGGGGAGTGAAGGCGGCACCGGCGCGCACGCTGCCAGAACTGGCACCGGCTGCGGCTCTGACCGGCCTTGGTCTTGCCAAATGCACCACAGAAAATAGGCTTTAAAAATATTTTTTGGAGGATTTAAGCCTCATTGATAGCTCGGGTTGAGGTCGCAGACTGCGGATGTACAATCTCTGGCAGAATAATTTTTTAATTACTTTTGCCTTCCTTTCTTTTTTTCTTTTTCTTTTCTTTTGTAGAGTGAACCTTTCGGACCCCGCTGCAGAATCCCGTGTGGACGTGCGCTCCGAGTTTTCTGCTCCACGGGGGCCGTGACCACGGGCTGCCCAGGGGCGCACGCAGCCCTCCCCCCCCCCGTTTCTAACGGGCACCGTGAGGGACAGAACCGCGTCAGCAAGGACAGGAAAGGACCCTCCGTGTTGCTCAGTCAGCAGCCGCTCCCTCCAAACGTGGCGTTTTTCTAGACTTCCTCGTCCTCGTCCTCTTCCTCCGACACCCAGGCACACGAAGTAACGGGACAGTGTGCAGTCCGCCACTTCCTGGGAACGCGCAGGGACTGTCTCCCCACCGCCCCAAACATCCTCGTGGAAAGGAACCCGTCGGTTTGTTTCAGAGACGGATGGCGGTGTATCCACGGGGGGCGGCCGGCAGCTCTGACGAGGGACCTGCAGTTCACACCTCGGCCCCGGGGCCTCCGATTATCCCCACAGAGGGAAGTCAGGGCACGGAGACACACTCTCCCCAGAGCCCCCGCGACCGCGTGGAGACGGAACGGGCGACGTGCTGATTTAGTGTCGCTGACCGACCGCACGAGTGTCCTCTGACCCCAGGGCCGGGCGACAGCCCGCGCTGCAGCAGACCGTGCCGTCCTTTCGGGGTGTCTCTGCGCCCGGACGCTCAGGTCGCCGGGTCGGCGGGCCGGGCGGGCTCGGTGTCAGCCGCTGCGTGGCGCGGCGCTTGCCCTTGGCCGCCTGCTGGGTCCTTCCGGATGCTCCCGTGGCTGCTACGACCATCTCCGTCTGCAACACGGACGGCAGGCACCGGAGAGGGATCGCGCTCAAGGTCACAGCCGGCGCTTAAGGTCAGAGCCCGCGCTTGGCAGAGACAGTCTGCAGACTCAGGCCGGTCACACCCTGAGCGCTGATCACAGAGCTGCTGGGGAAGTCCTCTGCAGCGGGAGGTCTCAAGGCTCCTCCTCTGTCCCTGTGGCTTCTCCTTCCCCACAGGGGACCCGGCCGTCCCCCCAGACAGCCTGGGCTTGTCCCAGCGGGAGGCAGAGGCGGGACTGGACACTGGACCCTCCTGCTCCTCCCTGGTTCCGCTGTGGGGGCGTCCGGTCCACAGCTGCCCTTCTCGTGGGGACCACTCAGCCCGTCTTCTGGTGCACATCTTTCCACGGTTTCTATGGCTATGGCCTGGTTTCCAGAATCTTCGCCTTGAAATCCTTTTATTTCAGTCTTCACTGACTGTCTCCCTTCTGTCCACCCTTCTCAATAACAGGGCACCCAGCGTCCCAGAAGCCCCGCCCTCCTTTCTGGAGGCCCCGAGTGTCTGAACCCAGGGCTGTTCCTCTGCTGCCCCCGCCGCCGCAGAGCCGGAGTGGGTTTGCTCTTTGCTCAGCTCCGTAAGCCGCGACTAGGGTGGTACCAGGGGGCGTCCCTGGCAGTGGCTGCAGCCCCTGACTCGGACCCAGGGAAGCAGCCCTGCTCTGCTCTGGGCAGTGGGTGAGCAGGGCGGAGGGCTGAGGCGCATCTGGGACAAAGGGACCCTGAGCACTGTCCCCGGCACTGCCTGCTGTCCCCGGCCAAACTCCCCGCACCAGGGCATCCAGGGTGTCATCACAACCATCCCAGGTTTGGGTCAGACTTCAGCACTTCCCTGCTGGTCTGAGCCGATTTCCGAAACACTCGGCAGGCGTCGTTTTCAGTTTCCAGCATCTTCTTCCTGGCCTCCTGTCTTCCTGCGCTTCCTCTCACACAGCCTCTCCCCCCCGCCCCCCGCCACGTGCTGAGGTCTGCAGGGTGCAGGTGGGTCCGGCTCCCACCACCCTGCACTTTGGGGACCGGGGCCTCCACACGAGCCCGCGGGCCATGGATTCAATGATGCCTTGACCAGCATCAGGATCAGCGCTGCTTCCCGGGAGCCGAACGCTGCAATCGCCGCGTGCCGGGGCTCTCGGCTGCGAAGAGGGGGTGAGAGGGGGATGTTTCCACCTGGGGGTCTGCGTCACATCGCCGTTCACACGGACGCCTTCCAAACACACGGGCAGCTGCCTCTGAGACAGCTCCTCGGACCGGGGCTTTGAGCTTGGCCTCTCAGCCACGTGTGTAGCTGGAGAAATAGGGCAAGGTGACCCGGAAGGCACCGACACACGCCTGTGTACGGGCATACAGGACATGTGTGACCAGACGCACGTGCAGGCACATGCATGTGACTCGAGCGGGGACCGTGCGTCTGCACCGGTCCTGGAGGACGCCGCACGCCGACGCCTCCTATCCGTCGGGGGCTGGTCCTCAGCCCTGGAATCTACGTGTTTGTCACGCTTTCCCGGGGGCGTGCCCACCCGCAGCGGAGCCCAGGGTGTCTGAGAAATAAAAGGCGACTTAGGAGGAGGAGGAGGAGGACGCGGGGGTGCTCAGAGCACAGGCAGCAGGTCGCGTCCCCGTGCCCTGGGGAGCCCCTGTGGACGGCGCTGTCCATGGGCACGGTGCCCGCGGCCATACGTCCCCTGCGCAGCTTTGAAATGGGGGGCCGTCCCCTTGAAGGGCGCACCTGCGGGGACCACCTTCCCCTTTCTAATGGGGCTGCTGCCTCGGCCTACAAATGACAGGTTTGGAGACTGTCATTACCACACGTTGCGAGCAGATCACGTGGTGCTGTAATAGATGTTTTAGCTGTAATTCTTGTTTAGGATCACCTCACAAAGCGGTGCCGGGCCACACCGAGCCTATTTATTACGGCTTTCCTCGGGAAGTGCCTTGGCTGCCGACGAAACCCCTCCTCCTCGGGAGCCAAGCGGGGCCCCTCCTCTGCCGGAGACGGAAGGGCCGCGGCGGGGCGTGGGCTCCGAGCGGGGAGGCGGCGCCCCCGGGCCCCCAAGCGTGCCTGCACCGTCCCTTCTGGATTCACACACGGATTCCTGACCCACGGACACTGGGAGGTGACACAGTCCTGCTTCCAAGCCACTGCATGAGCGGTAATTTCTGATGCAGTGACAGACCAGGGAAAGAAAGCTTGTGACCATAACGAATCGCTACGTTGTTCAACGCAGTTATTTCTCAGAGGGAGAAGCTTCCAGACAGAAGAGCGAGGGACTCAGCAGTAAATAGGGAACCCCAGTTTTCTTATCTTGGATCTTGTGGACATCTGCGCAGGCCCCGGTTATGCAGCCTAGGAGCCGCTCGGTTTCCCAGAATCCTCTGTTTTGCCTGGTATTGCAAATAGATCGCTCCGTGTCTTATTTATGGAGGTCTGTCTGGAAAATGTCCAGCCATGGTGACTATAACGAGAACGGTTTGCATGGCATGGGTGTGACCTGGCAGCCGAGGAGCGTGGACTGGAATGCGCATGTGTGAACAATGGCGACTTCACTGTACTGGTCAGTGGGGGCGGTAGACACCGCTGAGTGAGCATGTGCACTGTGTGGCCGTCACATTAAAAATGACTGAGTGAGCAGAGCAATGAATCTGCATCATCTTTTGCGCTAAGCTTGAACGTTCCTCCGTGGAAACTATTCAGATTATTCAGAGGGCCTGGTGCACCTGGTGACTGGCAGCTTCATCGCGACAACGTGCTCGCTCATGCATCGCATCTCCTGCAGAGTTTTTTGGTGAAACATCAAATCCCCCAGGTGACTCAGCCTCCCTACAGCCAAGATTTGGCGCCCTGTGACTCCTGGCTTTTCCCCAAACTAAAATCACCTTTGAAAGGAAAGACATTTCAGACCGTCGATGAGACTCAGGAAAATACGACGGGGTAGCTGATGGCAACTGGGAGACCTGTGTGAGGTCCCAGGTGCCTGCTTTGAAGGGGACTGAGGCGTCACTGTCCTGTGTGCAATGTCTCTTGTATCTTGTATCTTCTTCAGTAAATGTCTCTGTGTTTCACAGCACACGGCCGGGCACCTTCTGGACAGGCCTCGGGCAGCACCCAGGTCAAAGCCAGGAGAGGGAGTCGCTCAGCTCGAAGCGAGGATTCTGACGAAGGCTCGGGTGTTCGCGCAGAATGAAGCGGTGCCCCGCGGGCACGGGAGCCACGGCAGAGGGCGGCACGGCCTGGTACGCCCACTGACGTCCACGTCCACGTGTTGCGAGCCTCCGGGCTGCACACGGATTAGGTCTGAGACGGCGGCTTGAAAATAATGCAAAAACGAGAGTGATAACAAGGCTTTGGCTTCCTCACTTTGGGGGGCTCACATCAAAGCCACCCCGATAGTGTGTAGCCAGCGGTCCCATCAGAGAGAGCAGTGAACAGAACACACGCACACACACGCACTTTCACAGATGCCCCCATTTTTCAACATTGTCTTTCCTCTTTCTTTTTTCTGCCTTATCTCTTTCAAAAATGATGATCCTTATCTTTTCTTCTCCAGCTATCCCCCAAAGCCCTGGAGAGGGAGGCGGCGAGAGCTACCCACACACGGGAGGGACTCTCTGCGTGTGTCCCGTGCGGCGGGCGTCCCACGTGGCGGGCCGGCCTCCGTCCGGAAGGACTGCGGGCAGGGGCCCGCGCTCCCGGCGCGCTGCGTGCAGCGGTCAGTCCCTGTGTGCGCTGGCGCCCGGCGGGCTGATAGAAATCTGTGCAGAGGGACCTGCTGGGGGAGGTTTGCGGTGAAGGGAGTCTCTGGCTGGGAGGGGGCAGCAGAGCATAACCCGATGCTGATGGAAATCATTTCTAGAGAGGTGACAGATGACGAGGGGACAGGGCGCTGGCTTGGAGCAGGGAGCAGGGACCTGGTAGCAGCAGAGGGGACCGCAGAGGGGAGGCGGGACCTCTCTCCCAGGCGCAGGTGCGGCTGTGAGTACCTTCACCGTCGGGAGTCCGGGTAGAAACCGCGTCCCGCCCACCGTCCCGGCCCCCCCACAATGCTGAGCGCTCCCCCAGCCCCCGCGTGGCGCACAGACACTCACACAGCACACAGCACACAGCACACACATGTCCTCCTGCCTTTGCAACTGAGTCATTCATTACGTGTCCTTCTGCAAACCGTGAGGCTTGTCCCACGAGGACACGAGGACACTCTCGTCCCCAGCCTCGTTCTCCCACGGCGGCCGTACTCTGAAGGGGGGGTGGTTACGAGCTGGGCAAGGGTGCCCCCGACCCCGGGGACCCCGTGACACCCCGAGCCCAGGCAGGTGCCCGGTGGCTCAGGTGAGGGAGCGCAGTGGAATGCAAATGCGCGTCTGCGCACGGACGAGCAGGTGCCGGGCTGCGGGGAGGCGGCTGTTCTTGCTGAGTCTGAAGAACGCCTTCAAGAGCGGTAATGAGGGGCCTGGCTGATTGCCGACGGCCTCAGAATGCAAACGACGGGGACCCAAGGACTGCGCGCGGGCGGGGAGCCGTGCAACAGCACAACACAGTGGGACAGGTCGGCCCTCCCCGCACGGATGGGACCCTCGACTGGCAGAGGCCACGCTGGGCCAAAGGGATGGTGGTCACTGCCCGGGGGAGGTCTGCAGGGGCCCAGGCCCCTGTGCAGGCCACCCTGGGTCTCCACCCCCCCCCCTCGTGGGGATGGAGGCTGCCGGCAGTCCAGCAGGCGGGGACCAGGGGGCCTGGGCAGCCCCAACGGGTCTGTGAGCAGACGGGGGATGACAAGCCCTAGGTCCCCCTGCAGAGGCTGCTGGGGAAAAAAGGCGGGTCCTGTGGAGCTTGGAGTGGGGCTGGGAGGGCGGCGGGCAGAACAGAGGGGCAGAGAGGCAAGTGTCCGGCAGGTGGGCTGGCAGGTGAGGGGCGGCGGGCACAGGGTTCCGGGCCTTGTCATCGGGGGTCCCGCCCACTGTGGCAGTCTCCCGAGTGACACTGGCGTTCAATACGTGTGGCACAGACAGATGTGCTCCCCGGCCCCGCGGCGCCGCGGCGGGTCTCCCTGCCTCCCTCCCGAGGCCGCAGCGCAAAGCCGAGTCCGACACTGATAACGACACCGACACCGATGACGGATGTTCACGCCAAACCTGAGAGACGAGGCGGAGGGTCCGACAGGTGCCGGAGCCCGGAGCCCACGGCGGCTGCGACCCTGCGGTGAGCTGGGCAGGGGGCTCTCTGTCCTGGGAAGGCGCCGCCGGGGGCAGGGGCAGGGGCTCCTGGCTGGGTGGCTGGCTTGGGCACAGCAGTGGCCACCCAGTGGGCGACCATCGGGCTCCATCCCCCCATGGAGTCCAACCACTGCCCAGGGAATCGTCTCTGAAATCCTGACGGGCCCAGCTCCCTCTCCTCCGTGTGTGTGTGCATGTGAGCGCACGTCTGGTGTGCATCTCTGTGGTGTGTTCGCGCCACACCGTGTGCTTGGACAAAGGGCACGTGTGACGAGGGGGCCATGGCCCCGACAGCGCCGGGTGACGGCCGGCTGTGGGTGAGACTCGGCCCTCGCGGGGCCCCCCGCCCGAGCCCTGTGAGCGGACAGCCTCGTCTCGCAGTTCCAGAGACAGGGTTCACTCGAGGTCGTCCCAGCGACACAGCCGCATCGGAGAACGCGGGACTGCGGGGACGGGTTTCTCGCTCGTGATGTAGGTCACAGCTTCCTCAGATTGGCTGTTGCCATAGCAACCGGAGCCTCTGCCTTGTGCAGGGACGGGCGGCACTGTTCCTCCAGGTCCCGGAGCAGCCAGGAGCCTATGGAAGCTGCCGCCTGTGCAGCCGGGAGCTCCGGAGGGACGCGCGCAGTCTCATCTCGCGGGGGCCCCGCCTCCTTTTCCCCACGATCAAAATGGCAGCGGCCGCCGCCTTCCCGGGGGCTTCAGGGACTAAATTTAACCCGGGCTCCGGGAGGGCTCGGAGAGGCAGACTGGTGCGGGGCTGTCGCGGCTCAGAACACGTGGCTCTTCCTTGCGGTCGCTGGGGTCGCTGGGCGGAGGCAGGAGGAGGACGCCCCCAGCCTGTCCCGCCTGCGTCGGCCCGGCCACACCCACGCAGGCCAGAGGGCTGGGGTCCCCTCTGCTACATCGCCGGGCGCCGGGCACCCAGAGCTCCCCGTCAGACTGTCCACGCGGACGTCTGCCGGGACGTCACACACCCACGACGGCGGCACAGTCGCCCGCAGCCGCCTGCCCTCCCCACGGAGACTCCGCGGGGAACCGGGGTCAACCCCCACCCCTGGCCCTGTGACACGGGGAAGGACAGGGGTCACCTGCGGCCCCTGCAGGGCTCCTGGGCGTCCTCTTGCTCCAAGTCCCTTCAAACTGGCTGGCGTTGATCGCAGACCAGGCAGGCACGTTCTCGGTCTCGGCGGGCGGTGCTGTGACCCTCCACTGTTGTTCCCGGGGAGGGGGCACCCGGAAGCAGGCCAGCAGACCAGCGCGAGGCCACGGAGGGCGCCGCGGTCAGGCCCGAGCCAGGCGTGCGGGGGAATTCTGTGTGCGCCCCGTGCCAGCTGCTCCCTCTGGTGCGGGGGGCCGGGGGCACAATGGGACAGCAGTCCGGCTGTCAGGCTGTGCCCTGTGGCACAGGGGTGAGACGTGCAGCTGTAGTAAGGTCTCCCTCCAGGTGACTCTGAGTCCATCCGAGGGGAGGCTGGTCGGAAGGGCCTCACCAGCCAGGTGAGAGCAGGGCCTCCCCAGAGGTCGGGGCTCACAAAGTCTCACACGGCGCGAGCCCCACAGCTGCGAGGCAGAGAGGTTCTCCGGCTCCCGTGGGGGTTTGGGCCCCGCCCCAGGGGAGTGGGGCCTCCCTTGTCCCGGAGCACAGCACCGGGCTGGGCCCAGCCGGACCGACCCACAGGGGCTCGCTCCCCGAAGGACAGAGATCGCGGTCCCGTGTGTGCCCCAGAGATTGGATGTCTCTGCAGAATGACTGTCTGGGACAAACACCCAGGGGAGGGGGCTGGGGGCAGTGACGAAGGGCAGGACCAGAAGGTGCAGAGGGGAGGTTCAGCCCCCGGCGGCCGTGGGGCCTCGGGCTGCGCTGTGGCCCTGGGTCCCCCCATCTGAACGCAGGGAAGGTGGCCCCTTGACCTCTGTGGTCCTTCCAGCCATGAGTCAGTGACAGCCGTGGACTCCAGGCCGGCTGGCAGGAACCGCTTCCACGTGGGAAGCCTCGCACGTGCAGGAGGGGGCGCGGGTTCCGTGAACACCTCGCAGGACGGCGTTCTCTCAGGCATAAGCGCGCACCGTGTCAGATGGACGAGGGTCGACAACAAGCCACGCGCAGCCCTGAGAAGGGCGAGGGGCAGACACGGTCGCCGCAGC
>PVJI01017504.1:0-35504 GCA_004026765.1 Micronycteris hirsuta
GGTAACTGTCTCCTTTTCTCTTGCTGCTTTTAGGATTCTCTCCTTATTTTTAATCTTGGATAATGTCATTATGATGTGTCTTGGTGTGTTCCTCTTTGGGTTCAACTTCTTTGGGACTCTCTGAGCTTCCTGGACTTCCTGGAAGTCTATTTCCTTCACCAACTTGGGGAAGTTCTCCTTCATTATTGGTTGAAATAAGTTTTCAATCCCCTGGGCTTCCTCTTCTCCTTCTGGCACCCCTATGACTCGGATGTTGGGACGTTTAAAGATGTCCTGGAGGTTCCTAAGCCTCTCCTCAGTTTTTTGAATTCTTGTTCCTTCATTCTTTTCTAATTGGATGTTTTTTTCTTTCTGCTGGTCCACTCCATTGATTTGAGTCCCAGTTTCCTTCTCATCCCTATTGGTTCCCTGCAGATTTCCCCTCATTTCCTTCACTTGTTCAGCTAATTGCGACCATTTTTCTTCCAATCCTGTGAGCATCCTGATTACCAGTGTTTTGAACTGTGCCTCTGATAGGTTGGCTATCTCTTTGTCACTTGGTTGTATTTTTTCTGGAACTTTGATCTGTTCTTTCATTTGGGCCTTTTTTTTTTTCAATGTGCCTGTTACTTTAAGGGGCGGAGCCTTCAGTTCACCAGGGTGTGGCAACTCACATCATGTTGTGATGCAGCCTGTGGGGGCGGGTCCTGAGAGAACAGTGGCGCTTGCTCCGCTCTCCCCACCCACACTGCTACCCACAAGCAAGTTGGGCCCTTCTGTGCTGGCTCCGGGGTTGGTGGGTGGGCCTGCACAGTTCCAAGTCCCTGTGGGTGTCCCCAGTGAACTCTCTTGTGGGGCCAGGAGTTCCTCCCGCCACCCTCTCAACCCCACAACTGCTTTGAGTTGGTGGTTTGAGGTTTTATTTTCCCACGTTGATGGGTTGAGTTGATGGGTTGAGCAGTCTGCTCCGCTTCCTGCTTTTCCTCCTGCTTTTCCTCCTGCTTTGTCTGCACACAAATGAGGACCTGCCCTATCCACCAGTCTCGCCCCGCTGGGTCTGGGTGGGCCCGGCGCTGGCCATATTTTGGCCAGGCGTGCTCACCGGGGTCTTCTCCTGGCAGCTGCAGCACCGCCAGTACCACTCCACAAACCACCGGCTTGCCGTGCTCTCCGCCCAGCTCCGCCCCACTTACCGGTCTGGATGAATGTGTTGTCTTTAACTCCTTGGTTGTTGGACTTCCACTCAGTTTGATTTTCTGTCAGATCTGGCTGTTTTTCTTTTTTTAAATTGCTGTTTTTCCTCTTTTGGTTGTGCGAGGAGGCACAGTGTGTCTATGCTTCCATCTTGCCAGCAGTCCCTTGCTTGTGTCTTTTTACCTTCTTTGTTTTAATATCTATTTGTATGATAGGAGTATTAATACCTCAACTTACTATCTATTTCTGTTTGCAAGAACTATGTCTTTCAGCCCCTTCAGTTCAGTCTGTCTATGTCTATTCATCTAAAATATGTCCATTGTAAGCAGGATATAGATGGGTTTGCCACCCTATTTCTTTTTAAAAGTTTAATTTTATTTTTACTTTTAATTACACTTTATAGTTGATATTCCATATTAGTTTCAGGTATATAGCACACTTCACAAAGTGACTACCCTGATATTTCCAGTACCCACTTGGTGCCATACATAGTTATTTCAGTATTATTCATGACACTGTAATTTGTACCCTGTACTATTCTGTCTTTTGATTGGTGCATCTTTTGTGTTTACATTTTAAAGTAATTATTGATATGTATTCAAACACATTCTAAACACACTACTTTCACTACCCCATCCAACTTAGTTTTGTGTGTCTCCTGATTATTTATTGCAGTAACAGTTATTTTGCTTTCTTTGTATTTTATCCTTTTTACTAGGTTTTAAATGGTTAATTCACTGTATTAATTCTATAGTTGCCTATAATGTATTGCCTATAGTAGTATTTTCTTTTTTATGTTTTTTTCCTTTTATTGTGTTTTTTTCCAATATATTTTGTTACATTTTACATACCTATATTTTCTGTCCTATACTTTCTTTCCTATATTTTCTATTTTCTATTTTATTATAAAGACTAAATTTTTTTTGTAAAGGTGATGAACTTCTGCAGTTTTTGCTTGTCTGGGAAACTCGTTTTCTCTCCTACAATTTTATTTTTCTAAACAGCTTTTTTAAAATTTAATATTTACTGTATTTTTTCCTTTACTGTGTAGTCCCCTAATGTCCCCCTCCCTCACTGTTTGTGTCCATGAGTCCTTTTCCCTTTTTTTTTTTTTTAAAGGTTTTTTTTATTTATTTATTTTAGAGAGAGGGGAAGGGAGGGAGACAGAGAGAGAGAGAGAAACAGCAGTGTATGGTTGCCTCTCACATGGCCCTCACTGGGGACCTGGCCCGCAACCCAGCCATGTGCCCTGACGGGGAATCGAACCGGGACCCTCTGGTTCCCAGCCCGTGCTCAATCCACTGAGCTACACCAGCCAGGGCTCCTTTTCCCTTTTTGTTGAATCACTCCACCCCATAACCACCTCGCCACTAGTTGTCATCTGTTCTCTGTCTACGTGTCTGTCTCTATTTTGGTAGTTCAGTTTGTTCATTAGATTCCATGTGTAAGTGAAATCATGTGGTGTTTGTCTTTCCTTCACTGGCTTATTTCACTTGGCATAATGTTCTTCAGTTCCATCCGTACTGTTGCAAAGGGTAAAATTTTCTTGTTTTTTATGCCAAGTAGTATTCCATAGTGTAAATATCCCATAGTTGTTTTATCCACTCATCTACAGATGGGCACTTGGGCTGCTTCCATATCTCAGCAATTGTAAATAATGCTGCAGTGAACATAGGGGTGCTCATGTTCTTTAGAATTAGTGCTTTGGTTGGATTAGTGCTTCGGATGTATTCCTATAAGTGGAATCTCTGGGTCAAAGGGAGATCCGTATTTAGTTTTCTCAGGGCATTGCATACTGTTTTCCACAGTGGCTACCCCAGTCTGCATGGCCACCAACAATATACTAGGGTTCCCTTCCCTCCACAACCTTGCCAGCACTTGTTGATTTATTGATGATCGCCATTCAGGTGAGTGTGAGGTGATACCTTATTATGGTTTTAGTTTGCATCTCTCTGATGGCTAGTGATGCTGAGCAGTGGTGACAAAACTCAATTTATGAAGCCTCCATTATCCTAGTTCCAAAACCAGATAAACAAAGACATACAGAGAAAGAAAATCACAGGACAATATTCCTGATGAATATAGATATTAAATCCTCAATAAAATATTAGCAAACCAAATATAGTAATGTATCACAAAGATCATATACCATGACCAAGTGAGACTCTGGGAATATAATGTTGCAAAACAATAAATGTGATTCATTTCCTTCCATTTTGAACGCTCACCTGGCTGGTATAGGTTTCTAGGTTATGCATTCCTTTATTTTAGCACTTTAAATATTTCCCATCACTCTCTTCTGGCCTTCTAACTTATTGCTGAGAAATCAACTGATAGCCTGATGGGGGTTTCTGTTTTATATGGCTTGTTGATTCCTTCTTTTGGCTTCAAGATTACCTCTTTACTTTTAACTTTTGTCATTTTAAGTATAGGATGTCTGGGTGTGGGTCCCTGCATTCATATTATTTAGAACATGCTGGGTTTTGGACCTGAATGTCTGTTTCTTCCCCCGAATTAAGGAAGTTGTCAGCAATTATATCCTCACATACACTTTCTGTTGTTTTCTTGGATCCACAGAATGCCATGTTAGTGTGGTTGATGTTGTCCCAGAGGTCCCTAATACTATTTTTATTAAAAGACTTTTTTTTTTTGCTGCTTTGATTGGGGAGTTTTCAGTATTTGTGTTCTGTTCTATCTATATTTTCTCATCTGTTATTTACTCTTTCTAGTACATTTTCCATTTCAGTTATTATATTCTTCGTCTCTGAATGTTATCATATTTTTTACTTCGTTGTAATTCTGAGTTTCTCTATTTTACTTTTAAATTGCTGAGCATCTCTATGACAGTTTCTTTAATATTTTGAGGTAAATTACCGATAACATATTTCATAACAGTTTATTTCTGCCTTTTTTGTTTTTGTTTCTTCATTTATGGAATATTTTGTCCCTTAATTTGTTAGACTTTCTGTGTTTGTTCCTGTGATTTAGATGAAATGGCTGTCTGTCCCGATGCTGAAAACATTGTATTGTGTAGTATTATATAGCTTATGTGAAGCATGCTTTTAGATTGGATGGAGTTGGAGCAGGTACCTGCCATACTGGGGTGTCACCTGCTCAGGAGGAGTACATACAGGCAAGACAGCCTGGTAACTGTTTTGTTCCTTGCGCCAAGCTGGTCTAGGTGGTAATCTTTGTTGATGGCCCCATAGCACCCTTCTGGGTCTGCTGTTGATCCAGGCAGGGTTTTCTGGTATGCTCTGCATGTAATAATTCCTGTTGATCTTATTGTCTTCTCCAGGAGCAGAGTTTGTGCTGTACAGGGCAGCCCTATGAGAGTGGCCACACTGGTAGCCCTGTTAGTTTCCTGTTATTTGAGGCACAGCTGCCCTGTCTGTACCAATTCCTGTTAATTTGATTGCTATTTGAGCCTAGACTGTGTTGAGCCCCCTTGTTATGGCACACTCTGCTGTATCTCTCTTGTAGAGGCAGCACTACCCCATGTGCAGTTGGTAGTGGCTTGGTGTATGTGTATTTCAGCTCCCTGCCAGACCCGCTGTATCTGGCTGGGACAAGCCAGCTTGTGTACACTCTATGGTGCAATATTGTTTCCACTTAAGCTAGCTTCAGGGATTGTCCCTGGAGACTACAACATCTAGATCTCCTGGATAGAACTCAACAACTAAGCTATCCCAATTTACAGGAATGCAAACAGTGCCACCCACTTGCTCCTTTAATCTTGGCAGGATCTCTCAGAGCTTCTAGAGTCTTCTCTAAATAGTGTCTCTCTCTCTCTCCTGTTTCGTTCAGAAGCTCTTCAGTTGTTACTTAGTTGTTTCTCAGGATGAATTGTTCTTAACACATTGCGTACTGCATAGAAATCTCTAAGGCATACGCCAGGGACCACACGTTTTGGGGCAAACTTGAAGACGAAGACTATTTGAATGACGAAAATACAATGTAACTGCAATGCTTTGTGAGTTTGTACAATTACATAATTTTTCGTAGATTGACCTGCACGGTTTCCACCAATGAGATCACTTCATTCGATGTGGACAAGACAGTGTGTTGACATCTAAGGTCCATGACAGATGGCGCGTGAAACACGAGAAAACTCGTGAGCAGTCCTTAGGTTGTTAATATAGGTGTATGTTCAAAGTATTTGGGAGAGGTGGCAACCTTCATGTATGTACACTGCTTTGTGTTGGACCTGTATTCTTGGAGTTTATTTTTGTGTAACATTAATTCTTAAACAGAACCATGTGGTATGTTTTGTTTTAACCAATGTAATTCAAAGAAACGTTTTTGAGGTCCCATTTCTTTGGCAAAAGTTTTGTATTTGTTGTTACTTACGTGCATTCTAAATGGTACTTGCTACAAGAGTTTACATTGTGACTTGAATTTTAAATGTATGCTGAAAAATTCTCATTGCTCTCAGGCTTTATTCTGAAATTTTTTAAGTCAATCTGTCATGGTGTCCTACATCTCTAATTCTAACACTTCATGCCAGAGCAGTACCATCAATCTACCTGGGGTGGGGGAACTATCAGCATTTAAAGTCATTTTGAGATGTTGTAGGAGCTAAGTGGTATAGATTGTTAGAAGAGCAGTTACATTTTGAAATACTCCCTCTTCATTAATTTTCTGAAAATCTTTGTAAGAATTAGTAGTTTATTCAGGAAGTAGTAATAACAATGACAATAGCTATATTTATTGATTGTGATATGCTATCCATGTACTGTGAGCATTTAAAACAACCAAGTTATTTAAAAGCACATTTGTCATATTGAATTTACAATATGATAATGACATTTTCCCCATTAATTTTCAGGTCATCAAGAAAATAACAACTTCTGTTCTGTTAACATAAATATTGGCCCAGGTGATTGTGAATGGTTTGTCGTTCCTGAAGATTATTGGGGTGTTCTGAATGACCTCTGTGAAAAGTGGGTTCCTGAACTTTTGAAGTAATTTTAAAACAAAGATTTTATAAAAGGCAAAAGTATGATGCTAAACTTGTGATTATTGTTTAGTTGAAATTTCATTTTAAGTAATTTCATTGCAAATTTTTTATATTGTTATGTGGAATAATAAATGAAAGGCCATGAAATCAGTTCATACAGTAACAGGCATGAATTCAGAAAACGGAAAAGTGAATTGTTTCTTCTGTTCATTTAAAAAATTGATGCTTGAGTCCACATTCATTTGGTAAATGTGCTTTAAAGACAGTTAGGCTTGTTGCAATGCAATTTGAAAATGGTAAGAATTTTAAACTTAAATATCCTTATACCTAGTGAATGATTCAAGCTGTATACCTTGGTAAATCAGCATAAAATTATCACTTATCCAGTACCAAGAAAATCACATGCTATTTTTATAGTTGGTAATGATATTGGTGTAACCATGTAACTTATATACTTACTATGTGTGTAATATAAATTATCTACTTATAACATGATAACAAATTGCATGAAATTCTCATAATAATACTCAAGAGATTTTGTGTCTTTATCAATATATTTAGTAAAAAGTACATAATAGTGATTAAAAAATAATACTCCAAAATTTACTCATATTCTGGCAAGATTTGAGTACTTTTTAAATTTGGTCTTCATGTATAAAGTTTCCTTAGATAAATGTGAAATTTTTAGAAATTTATTAGGAAAATAATTACTTTTATATGAATTCTATATATCAGCTAATTAGAAGCTTAAATAAGGAAGGAAAAGAGAACTGTCACTATGGAAAGTCTTCCTTTGCTACAGAAGACATTTATTTCTTAAAGATTTATTTCTTAAAGAAAGATGTATTGTAATAATTGTTACATGTTCAATATACTATTCTCACTATTCTGGGTAGGAGGTGATTGTTGTCAGGATTTAACTTTTCTTGCCTTCAAATAGACAGGTGAATTAGATCAAAAATAATTGGAAAAGACAGGTAGTGTCCCATAAGCTGGAATTCAGAATAATAAAAACATCAAGTTAGAATAATTCATTTATCTAAAGTTGGAGAAATGGCACTTATCATCTCATCTTTTCGGGGTAATTTTATCTTCCATAAAGATAGGGCCTCTGATGTTATAATCCCTATTTTAATTTTATGATTGTCCAAAACATTTGTCTTGAAATCAGTTACTGTTTTGAACTTTAGTAAAAAAAAGAAATGCTTGATCTATTTGCCGTTGTACGCTTTCCTTTCTTCCTTTTTTTTTTTTAACTGGCACATTTTTTTCAGTTTTATAATGGTACTGTTACGGTGAAATATGGCTAACAGTTGTACCACGTTTGCAGTTTCCCTCTCTCTCTCTTCTCCCTTCCCCTACTCCTTCCCTCCTTCCCAATTTTTTTTTATCCCTTGATATATAGCATCTGCTAGACTTGAGTCAAGAAAAGTCTTCCATTTTAGGAGAGTGAAGGAAGAGAGGAAGTTTCCATATAGACAACTCCAAGACACAGTTTATTACATTTTGAGAAAAGAATAAAAAGCATTTCTTAAATATTCAAAAAGTTCTGTAATGTGAATTTCTTCTTGAGAAAATTTAAAAATTTGAAATACCTAAAGTATTTGTTATTACATTCTTTATAGAAAAAAATCTTAATGTAGTTATGTAATGCCTTGAGGGAGAGTAGTAAATAATCAGAATTTAAAATTAAAGCTTAATAATTTGTTCTGTTTATATTGGTAGTGCTGATGGTGTAATTCATGTTATATCAGGGATATTCTCAAAATTCATGGAGAAAAATGGAAGATAGAAAAAGTCTTGGTCCGTTGCTAAATCAAGAGAAGTTTCTTCTTTCTACATCTGCCACAGTGATTCTAGTTAAGAAGTTTAGTAGCCTGATGTCTTCACTCTCAGGGATTTCAGTTATTAAGAGCTTCTTCAGGAAGGAATATATCAGAATATTTATTATTAAAAGCAAATTAAAAATCAGCCTGTAGAAGTATAATGTGATACTTTTAATACTGCATTTTTGAAAAATAAGTTTAATTATATTGTACACATCTTTAAATAAATCTGCCTATTCTCACCTGCTGTTAATTTTGCTTTAAAGCCTTCATTTTGTGAAATGCAGTTCTTATTGCAATGCTGTTAAGTTTTAATGAAATACACACTGAGAACATCTTTTAATTTTTTTAAATTCGCACATATTGATGAAATATTGAACAATTTCCTTTATTACATTTATTTTTCAGAAACAATTTGAATTTCCTCATGAGTTCTTGGTGGCCCAACCTTGAAGAGCTTTATGAAGCGAATGTTCCTGTGTATAGGTTTATTCAAAGACCTGGTGATTTGGTCTGGATAAACGCAGGCACTGTACACTGGGTTCAAGCTGTTGGCTGGTGCAACAATATTGCTTGGAATGTTGGTCCACTTACAGGTATTTCAAATAGTACATTAACAGATTTTACATTCTAAAGGTTTTTTTCATCTAGATTTTTTTTCTGTATCAAAAAGTAGCTCACTAAAAATTGAAAGATTATGTCTGCTAGGAAAATGTTCTTAATACAGAGGGTTTATTCAAGTTAAATGGATATCCAGCCCTGGCACAGTGGCTCAGTTGTTTGGAGCATCCTCCTATACACCAGCATGTTGAGGGTTGAATCCCTGGTCAGGATATGTGCAAGAAACAACCAATTATGTTTTTCTCTTACATTAATATTTCTCTCTCCCCTCCTCCTTCTCTCTCCCACTCTAAAATCAATAAATGAATGCTTAGGTGAAGATTTTTTTAAAAAAAGAAACAAACAAACAAAAGCAAAGAATTGGATATCCAAGAACAGATATTTGGGCTAGTAAGAAATGTCTGCTTTGTAGACACAAAGGGTAGTCTTTTGGTACCAGAGCCTTTTGTGTTTTCATAAAGGAAACCTTTTATGGGCAAAAGCAAAGCAGAACTGTTACTTGGAATTTTTATTTTCTGTGGTACATTACATGCACAGCCATGGTGTGTGAAATTGCATAATACACTTAATGTAAACAATCTGGCCTTTAAATTAAGAAAGACCTGACTGATAATCTCCTTGGTGTTCTACCTTTGTTAAATCTTAGGACTTAGTCAAATGTTTTAAAACTTTCAGAGGCTTATTTATGGTTGGGGTTTTTTTAATCTACAAAATGAGAATTGTTAAAATCAATAACGCTGTGTTTGAAGCAGTGAAATGAGATAAGGGATAAAAGCCCTGCACAATGCTGAACACTAATAAGTGTTCTTTACATGATAAGTCCTTTTAAAACTATTACTACTATAAAACAATCTTTTTAGTATCTTTAGGTTTTCAGAATTTGTGTTAAACTTACTACCTGACAGGTGATATCTTTCATTACTTTGGGTTACTTTATAACTTAAAAATTTTTTTTCTCCTAGCCTGTCAGTATAAATTGGCAGTGGAACGGTATGAATGGAACAAATTGCAAAATGTGAAGTCATTAGTGCCTATGGTACATCTTTCTTGGAATATGGCTCGGAATATCAAAATCTCTGATCCCAAGCTTTTTGAAATGATTAAGTAAGTGCTTTTCAAAACTGCTGTAGTCTCTTTTTTTGTTGTTATGGAGAAGTATAATGAGGAGTGTTAATTAATCAATATTGTTTCTCCAATGAATAATATCATTTCAGCTAACCTGAAATGATAAAACAGTGCTGAAAAATATTTGACATTAAAAATATTTTCAGCCCTGGCTGGTGTAGCTCAGTGGATTGAGCACGGTCTGGGAACCAAAGGGTCCCAGTTCGATTACCCATCAGAGCACATGCCTGGGTTGCGGGCCAGGCCCCCCATGAGGGCCATGTGAGAGGCAACCACTCATTGCTCTTTCTTCCTCTCTTCTCTCTCTAAAAATAAATAAATAAATAAAATCTTTAAATATATATATATATATATATATATAATTTTCGCCCTGACTGGTGTAGCTCAGTGGATTGAGCGCAGGCTGCGGACCACAGGGTCACCGGTTTGATTCCCAGTCAGGGTACGTGCCTGGGTTGCAGGCCATTCCCCAGGAGGCCATGTGAGATGCAACCACACATTGATGTTTCTCCCCATCTCTTTCTCCCTGCATTACCTTCTGTCTAAAAATAAATAAATAAAATCTTTTAAAAAAGAAAAGAAAAAAATATTTTTTTCCATAAGGAAAATATATATGTATACATTTATTTTCTTTCCAAATAGACTATGATTATGGTATAGAGAGGAATTAAGCCATACTTGATTCTATACTAAATTCATACATCTGTGCTTTCCCTTAACCTCTGACCAAACTGATTTCCCAGGACTTTAATAATTTTTAGTACTGGAAGTTTGCCTGCATCAACAGACAATGACAAAACAAGTATCTCATAAATTGCCCTGGCTGCTATGACTCAGTGGATTGAACACCAGCCTGCTAACCAAAGGGTCACCAGTTTAATTCCAAGTCAGAGCATATGCCTGGGTTGCAGGCCATGTCACCAGTAGGGGGAGCATGAGAGGCAACCACACATTGATACTTCTCTTCCTCTCTTTCTCCCTTTCCATCTGTCTAAAAACAAATAAAATCTTTTTTTTTTAATCTCATAAATTAACACTCAGAATAGTGATTTAACTAAAACAGTAAAATTTTCTGGCTGCTGTTGTTTAATCATCCTTCTGTTAGCTTCCTGACCCATTCACTGCGAATGTAATAGAGTAACAGTTTGAAAATATATATGTGTGTGTGTGTGTGTATATATATCCTAAGACTCAGGGATCATTTGTGTGTGCGTGTATGTGTCTGTGTCTGTGTCTCCTAGTAGCTTATCATTTGTTAGCCTAGTTTCTATTCCATTTATAATCTCCATTTAGTATGCATTTTTAGACAGTGCTATTTAGTAGTTTTTCTCCAAATTGTGCTTTTCCCTTCACTATCAATCATCAAAGAATAACTGTCGTCAAACAAATTTGGGAAATTTCTGACTTCGTAGTTAAACCAGTGTTTATATGTTTTTATTGAGTCCTTTCAGTGTATGTATGTTCATGTAAATTTGTATTATTATCTTTAAAAACAGTACTGGCTTGTCCTAACCAGTGTGGCTTGGTTGGGATCATCCTGCAAAGAAAAGGTCTCCTGATCTCTCAGTTCCCAATCAGAGCTCGTGCCTGGGTTGTGGGTTTGGTCCCCAGTTGGGTCACATATGAGAAGCACCAATTGATGTTTCTCTCTCACACTGCTGTTTCTGTCTCTTTCTACCTATGTTGCCTCTCTGTATAAATCAATAAATAAAATGTTTTTTAAAATAGTGCTGGCTTATTATAAATAATTTCTACTCTAAAATCAAAATTTTCTTCTACCAAGTATATCCACACAAAAATTGGGATACCAGGGTAAAGTACCTATGTGCTATTTTACTGGTAATTCAGTTATTTGTCAGAGGCTGGAGGCAGTTAAATTACTGTAAGATAAAAATTGGCAGAACTCTTGGTGTTAAGATTCCACCCTCAGGGCAAGTAATTCTGTACCTTTGATTCTAAAAGAGCACTTAACCATGCTTTCTGTTTTCTCCTAACCAATGAAGCTCTATTTTCTTTTTTAGTATACTACATATATCTTTTCATATGAAACTTAAACTAGCTAAGATAGTAAAATGTATTATCTAATTGCCAAAATAATCTTCAAATATTTTGGAAATGAAAGCTTATTTCTTAAGCAAAAAATAGAATAATACTAATTACAAAGAACTAAGTAATTTTTTTGATACTGCAGGTTTGTTTGGGGCAAACAAAATGTGATATGACAGCTCAAATGGATGAGGATGATAGCAGAAAGTGGAAAAAGAAAATACAGAGAATAGCCCTGGCTGGTGTAGCTCATTGGATTGAGCGCGGGCTGGGAAACAGAGGGTCCCGGTTCGATTCCCCGTCAGGGCACATGCCTGGGTTGCGGGCCAGGTCCCCAGTGAGGGCCATGTGGGAGGCAACCATACATTGCTGTTTCTCTCTCTGTCTCCCTCTCTTCCCCTCTCTCTAAAATAAATAAATAAAATCTTTAAAAAAAAAAAATACAGAGAATATACCGATTTGATATTATTTATACTCTTTATTCTCACCCGAAGATGTGCTTACTGATTTTAGACAGAAGGGTAGGGAGGGATAGAAACATCAATTGGTTGCCTCCTGCACATGCCTCTACTGGGGATTGAACCTGAATTCTAGGCATGTGCCTCGATGGGGAATCAAACCCACAACCTTTGGTATATGAAACAGTGCTCCAACTAACTGAGTCACAACAACAAGGTCTATTATTCATACTCTTTAAATTTCTTTTTTTAAGATTTTATTTATTTTTATATAGAGGGGAGAAGGGAGGGAGAAAGAGAGGGAGAAAGCAATGTATGGTTGCCTCTCACATGGCTCTCACTGGGGACCTGGCCTGCAACCCAGGCATGTGCCCTGACTGGGAATCGAACCGGGGCCCTTAGGTTCCCAGCCCGCACTCAATCCACTGAGCTACACCAGCTAGGCCATACTCTTTAAATTTTTAAGTAATTTAACGAGATTGTGTATGTCTTAAAGTCATTTTATCCCAGGTTTATTTGTACAGGTTTTCTTTTATTTATTTTTTTAGAGAGAAGAAAGGGTATGGAGAAGCAGAGAAAAAGAATCATCAATGTGTGAGAGATACATGGATTGGTTGCCTTTCTCCCACAACCCAGGCACATGCCCTGACCGAGAACCAAGCCAGTGACCATTCCGTTCACAGGCTAGCACTTAGCCAGTCAGGAGTGGGTTTTCATTTTAAAAAATAGCTTAGCATCACAAGTAGAAGTACCACAGATATATAAAAAAATAAAATTCTTTTATTACTGATCATATTGTAAAATTTAATTATTCATTTAGTAACCAAATATAAATAAACAACAATATAATATATCAAGAACTCCAACTTAACATTTGTTCTGATTCCAGGGAGTTAGAATGTCCTTGCTTTTTACAATAATTTTAGAGCTGAAATGTACCATATAGACCTAGTGCAACTCTGCCTTCAACAGAGAATTTCAGATATTTATATGTTCATGGAAACTTTAGCAGACAATTCTGACAGTAACAACATCAAAGAAACAGTAACACTGTATTGTTGTACCACAAGTATTAATGTAAGAAAATACAAATTATAGGAAGTTTGTGTTAATGTAAATTAAGGTTTGCATTTTACTACCTTCAAATTAAAACTGAGCCAATAACACTTTCTGTTTAGTACTATAATTAATTTCCTATCCTTTAATAATTAATAAATCATTTCCTGCTGTTGTCTTCAAATATTAAAATTAATTATGTAAGTGATACTATTTGTGAGTGTCTGCCTAGAAATGTATGTTTTCTTACCTTACTATAAAGAAAGGAGTTCCAGCCTTGACTGGTGTGGCTCAGTGAATTGAGCTCCTGCCTGCAAAGCAAAGGGTTGCTGGTTTAATTCTCAGCCAGGGCACATGCCTGGATTACAGGCCAGGACCCCAGTAGTGGGTGTGTGAGAGGCAACCACACATTGATGTTTCTCTCCCTCTCTTGTTCCCTTGCCCTCTTTCTAAAAATAAAGAAATAAAATATTAAAAGAAAAAAAAAGCAAAGCAGTTCCCGCCTGGAATTCAGACCACATATTTTAAAGATGAAGAGGTTTAAGCTTAGAAAAATTGTTTTCAATTGGCTAACTCAGAGCAAATATTAGGAACATGACTTTAAATAACAGGTGAGTTTTTGTAGACTAAGATTATTATGTCTATATATTCAAATATCAATTTTTTACTTTTACTGCTTTTATTTAGCATTGCTACAGTTGTTACATATCAGAAATTGACAAAGGAAATTTTCATGTCAATACACCATTGAACAAAATTCTAAAAATTATTTCGTGTCAGTTTATCTTTTTTTTTAAGAATATTCGGTATTCATTTAATGTTATGAGTAATTTTTCTTCATAATAGATATTGCCTTCTGAAAGTATTAAAGCAATGTCAGACATTGAGGGAAGCTCTCATTGCTTCAGGAAGAGAGATTATATGGCATGGGCGGGCAAATGATGAACCAGCACATTACTGCAACATTTGTGAGGTAACCATTCTTATTAAGAGTAATTTCACTGTAGATTCTGTGGTTTTTTTAAATTATAAATTTACCTATAGTTATATAATGCCTTATATTGAAATTGTTACAGCCGTTGTATTAAATGTTTGTATGATTGTATATTAGAAGTAAAATATCTTGTATAGAAGCATTCATGCAAGTTCCTTATGAGATTATTTCATACAGATCTAAGCAGATCAGCATGAGGTTCTTTCCATCATGGTAAGCATGAGGTTCAGCATCAGGTTATTTTTCTCATGGCCATGGCATGCAAAAAGTATAGAAATACACATGTGGTATCTCCTCTGGAAGAGCATACATTGAACTTTGAGAAGACCTATCAAAAACAACTAATTGTAATGCCATGAGACTTATGACTATGAAGGTGGACATATATATAGTGTATCACACAAAAATTGAGGTAAAACAATTTTTCTAGTGACATTTCCATAACAATCTATATAGACCTATTAACATTTGATTTCCTCCTTAAAAAAATGAATTTACTTCAGCAGGCAAAAAGTCACTACAGTTGGAGGTTTACAAAGTATTAGTCCCTAGGAATAGTATAGTGACATGGAAATGAGTAATATATGTAATAAGGCCTACTAGTGCAATACAGCTAGAAAATGGACTTCATATTTTCAGAAGCCTATAAAAATAGATGGTATGTAGCTTGCAAAGCATCTTGAATTCAGTTTAAGATTTTTATTTTTAGGTCATTGATGTCATTAAAAGTTTGAGCAAAGGAATAAGTCAAAATATGATTCAGGGAATGAAGGGTGATAACTGGAGCTGATATGGGTTGAAAGCAGAGAGATCAATTTGGAGATTATTGCAGTAGTCTTATGTGCATAACTAAATGCCTAGAGTAATATATAATGTTAGGAATATAAAACAAAGGAAGTTTGTAAGTGCTTAGAAAGTGAAATCATCCCTGGCTGGTGTGGCTCAGTGGATTGAGCATGGGCCTGCGAACAAAAGGGTCATGAATTCGATTCCCAGTCAGGGCACATGCCTGGGTTGCAGACCAGGTCTCCAGTAGGGGACACACGACAGACAACCACACCTGGATATTTCTCTCCCTCTCTTTTCCTCTCTAAAAATAAATAAGTAAAATCTTTAAAGGAAAAACAAAATGAAATCAACAGGTTACTTGATGAGATGGGGAATGATGTCAAGTTGAAAAATTCCAGAATGAACATGGGACTTCCAGCCAAGATGGAGGTGTAGGTACATACACTGCCTACTTGTACAACCCAAAGAAGGACAACAATTTAAAAACGAAACACAAAGAGAACTGCCAGAAAATCAAACTGTATGGAAGTCTTACTACCAAGGAGTTAAAGAAGACATGTTCATCCAGATAGTAGAAGGGACGGATACAGTTAGGCAGGTGAAAAGCATTCTCAGCCAGGTCAAGGACTGGCTGGTCCCACATTTGCGTCTGGATAAACCAGGAGGAACAACTCGGGAGCAAGACAGACCGTGCAACTCAGGGTTCCAGTGCAGGGAAATAAAGACTCAAAACCTCTGACTGAAAAAACCTGTGGGGGTTGAGGCAGCGGGAGAAGCTCCCAGCCTCCCAGGAGAGTTCATTGGACAGACCCGCAGGGTCCTAGAACAAACACAAAACCCCACCCACCTAGGAATCACAACTAGAAGGGCCCAGTTTGCTTGTGGGTAGCAGGGGCAAGTGACTGAAAACTTGCAGAGAGTGGAGCAGTCATCACTGTACCCTCTCGAACCCTTTCCCACATACAGTGTCACAACTCAGTGATGTGGGTTGTCCTGCCCTGTGGAATACCTAAGGCTCCACCCCTTAAAACCAAACAGGTATGCCAAGATGCCCCTCCCAAAAAATAGCCCAGCTTGGCTGGTGTAGCTCAGTGGATTGAGCGCGGGCTGGGAACCAAGCAGTCCCGGTTTGATTCCCAGTTGGGACACATGCCTGGGTTGCAGGCCAGGTCCCCAGTGAGGGCCGTATGAGAGGCAACCACACATTGCTGTTTCTCTCCCTCTCTTTCTCCCTCCCTCTCTTTCTCCCTCCCTTCCCCTCTGTTTAAAAGTAAGTAAATAGCCCAGCTGGTGTAGCTCAGTGGATTGAGCGTGGGCTGGGAACTAAAAGGTCCCGGTTCGATTCCCATTCGGGGCACATGCCTGGGTTGCAGGCCAGGTCCCCAGTGAGGACCATGTCAGAGGCAACCATACATTGCTCTTTCTCCCTCCCTTCTCCTCTCTCTAAAAATAAAAAAATAAATAAAATCTTTTAAAAATAAATAAATAAATAAAATCTTTTTTTAAAAAAAGCCCAAATGAAAGAACAGATCAAAGCTCTACAAAAAATATAACCAAGCGACAAAGAGAAAGCCAGCCTACCAGATGCACAGTTCAAAACACCGGTAATTAGGATGCTCGCAGAGTTGGTTGAGTATGGTTGCAAAATACAGGAAAAAGTGAAATAAAAGAAATGTACAGGGAACCAACAGTGACAGGAAGGAAACTGAGATGCAAATCAACAATTTGGACCAGAAGGAAGAAATAAATATCCAACCAGAACAGAATGAAGAAACAAGAATTCAAAAAAAAGAAAAATAACTTCTAGGACATCTTTAATCATTCCAACGTCTGAATCATAGGGACAGCAGAATGAGAAGAGGAAGAGCAAGAAATTGAAAACTTATTTGAACAAATAATGAAGGAGAACTTCCCCAATCTGGCAAAGGAAATAGACTTCCAGGAAGTCCAGGAAGCTCAGAGAGTCCCAAAGAAGTTGGACCCGAAGAGGAACACACCAAAGCACATCATAATGACATTACCCAAGATTAAAATGAGAGAATCTTAGAAGCAGCAAGAGAAGAGGGGACAGTTACCTACAAAGGAGTTCCCATAAGACTGTCAGCTGATTTCTCAAAAGAAAACTTTGCAAGCATGAAGGAGCTGGAAGGAAGTATTGGAAATCATGAAAGGCAAGGACCTACATCTAAGGTGACTCTACCCGGTAAAGCTATCATTTAGAATGGAAGGGCAGATAAAGTGCTTCCCAGATAAGGTCCAGTTAAAGGAGTTCATCATCACCAAGCGCTATTATTAAATGAAACGTTAAAGAGACTTATCTAAGACAAAGAACATCAAAACAATGAACAGTAAAAGGACAACAGACTCACAACTAGCAGCAACTGAACTTAAAACAAAAACAATCTTAAGTAAGGGACTAGAACAGGAACAGAATCCCACAAATGGAGATTACATGGAGCTTATCAGCAGAGAAGCAGAGGAGAGAATGGGGGAAAAGGGAATAAGAAGCATAAATGGGTAGGTACAAAATAGACATGGGGAGGTTAAGAATAGTGTGGGAAATGAAGAATGCAAAGAACTTATATGTACGACCCATGGACATGAAGTAAGGTGGGGGAATGCTGGTGGGAGAGGAGGTGCAGGGTAGAGGAGAATAAAAGTGCAGGGAATGGGACAACTGTAATAGCATAATTAGTAAAATGTATTTTTTTAAAAATTCCAAAACTTTCAACTGAGGTCACTGAACTGTCATTTTTTATCAGTAGTAATAGAAAACCTATGGACTCAAATTTTTAGCAGAACTGTTCAAAGAATAATTTGAGATGTTGAATTTGTATTACTCATGAAGTCTGAGGACCACATGCCTAGGTAATTAAAGCTTCATACTAAACCTTGAAACAGTATGCTTCTGCGATAACCTCATTAAATAAACTTGCTGAATTTTAATGTTGTGTAACTTCATCAGAGTTTAGTATTATAATACAAAACAGATTCTGGTTAGGTGTTATATATCAGAGAAGTGATGTGTCTTTTTAGTATTTGAAAACAAGTGATTCATCTATATTATCCATTACCCTGGCTGAGCCTTTGCAACTGGTCATTCATTCTGTATAAGATCTGTTTACTTTGTATTTTAATGCTCACTAATTCTGTACTATTTTACTTAATATATGTGTCTTAGAACTGAATATTTGTTGCTACTGATATATGAGTTTTCAACTTTTGAAAATAATGTGCTTATATTCATTCCAGTGGTTTTCTTTCCTTGTTTTTCTTAAGCTTTGAGCCTTGGTTAAACATTAAGCACAGTAATATGCTGTAGAGGTCCAAAAATGAATAGCATATAGTTGCTACCTTTATATAAGGAGAGACACATATCAAAACACACAACACTGAATACTATTATAGAGAAGTTAAAATAAAAAAATAATGACTTACCTATTTTCATGTTATATTTTGGGTAAAGTGAAAATAGACTTTCAACTAGTGCTTATAATGAGTATTTACTTTCCCTATGTCAGTTGCTAAATAGGTAACATTAGCCTTCAAGTAGCTGCAGTCAATGAAAATACCCATACCCACAATTTCACATAAAGTTGAATTTCATATTATTCAAAAGTGGTGAGATAAATTGAACTCTATTCTGTGTTTTTTTTTTCTTTATGAAATAGGTGGAAGTTTTTGATCTGCTTTTTGTTACAAATGAAAGCAATTCTCAAAAGACATACATAGTACATTGCCAAGACTGTGCACGAAAAACAAGTGGAAATTTGGATAATTTTGTGGTGCTAGAACAGTACAAAATGGAGGACCTAATGCAAGTCTATGAGCAGTTTACATTAGTAAGTAAAATCAACATGTGAATACATGGCTGCGTTTTGAGCAGCAGTGTTTGTTTTTGCTACCTGACATAATTAGTAAGATATTTAAATTTTCCAGTACATCAGAAAAAAGTATTCCTATGTGTTCAAACTTCAAAGCAGTTTATATATAATAAACATGTATTACAACTTTTCTTCTTGATGAAAACACCTAAATAATAGTCACAATAATTGCATTTTATGTTTTTGTGTGTTTTTAGATAATTAGCTGACTTTTTATGTTTATTTGACTTAACTAATAAAATGAAATATGTGAAACTTAATTGTATAAGGATGAACCAAAAGGACATCAGTACTTTTTAAATATACTTATGTTTTCAGTTCATTGTATTTGTTTAAAACCTGGTCCTTGCAGTATTAAACTAATGGAAATAATAGATGCATCTGGACTAGATGGTACATGAGGTTCATAAAATTAAATTAACAATATTGTGAAATCAACTGTATTTAATTTCAAGAATATGCTGCATTTACTTGTGGCTGTAAAAATACAAGCATGTTAGCTAATCATGAGTTTTTGGTATTGATTCAGTCCTAGTGCCTTTGGTTGTAAATTTCAAAATTAAGTTTCTGGTGTTTTTTGATTGGATACCTCTTAGGATTTCTTGATAAAAAAAATAACATGACATATGACATCTGTCCAGAAACTACCAGCCATGATGTACTATGAAAAACAGGCATTTACTGAAGAAGACACAAGACACAAGAAACATTGTACACAGGACAATGACACCTCAGTCCCCTTCAAAGAAGGCACCTGGGATCTCACACAGCTCTCCCAGCTGCCATCAGCCACTCTGTTGTATTTTCCTGAATCTCATCAATGGTTTAAAATCTATTCCCCTTCAGAGGTTATTTTAGTCCAGGCTGCTATGGCTCAGTGTACTCAGTGTTGGCCTATGAACTCAAAGGTTGCTGGCTCCATTCCTGGTTCTGGCACATTCCTGGGTTGCAAGCCAGGTGCCCAGCTGAAGCCATACAAGAGTCAACCAGTCGAAGTGTCTTTTACACATTGATGTTTCTCTCCATCTAATTCTCCATCCCTTTCCTCTATCTAAAAATAAATAAAGTTTTTTCTTTTTTTTAAAAAAAAGGGTGATTTTAGTTTTATGGAAAGCCAAAAGTTGCAGGGTGCCAAATCTGGGCTGTATGGGCACTGAGTTACGTGGGTGATATGTTTTGCCAAAGAACTCTGCATGAGGTGTGATACATGAGCAGGCACCTTGTCATGAAGTTCCAGTCACCAGCTGCCCATAGCTGTGGCCTTTTGAATCATCCAAATAGTTTCCATGGAGGGATGTGCAAGTTTAGCATGAAATTGAATGCACATTCGTTCCCCTAACACTCAGTCAGTTTGAATGTGACTGCCACACAGTACACATGCTCACTCAGTGGCATCTACTGAAGTTATCAGTGTTCACACATGTGCATTCCAGTCCACTCTCTTTCACTGCCAGGTTACATCCATATCAAGTAAACTGTTCTGTGTTACCAATGGCTGAAATTTTTCTGGACAAAACTTGTATGTGAAATATATAAGCCTATCACTCACTCATAAGATTTTAATTAAATTTTAAAAGTCTTTTTCCACAACATTTCTAGCTTCTGAAAAATTGGGAATTTGATTATGTTTCATGAGAATTTCTGATAAATGATGAAGTACCAGAAAATGAGGTTAATGCTTTAGAAAACTTTAAATGTAGCAAGCTGGAGAATAATATACCAAAACAATTAACATAACTTATTCTTAATTTTAGACTCCTTCAATATCATCCTCCTCTTCTTGATATTGCCCCAAGAATATTAAATGATGCCTTTTCTGCTCTTCGGGAAAAAGTTTTGCACCACTGAGTTTTGTAACTGTTTCATAAGACTGCTGAGTAACAGCTGTTTCTATGCAACCTTCCAAGAATAGAGTGTCAGCCAACTTGACATATGAGAGCACTGCCTCTACTTAAGACTCTCAACAAAGCAGATCCAGTGTACTTAATAAAAATAAACATATTTCATGATATCTGACAAAACTGACAATTTTTAACACACTACTTACTGACTTGAAGACACTTTTTTTACATTTCTCTATTTCTGGACTGATAAGTTTGTTCTCTTCTATATTTTACCCTTTCAAGAGTTTTCCTGGGGGAAAATACTGTCCTAACTAGTCATTCTGTATTTAGAGTAACTAATTTAAATCTTTAATCGAATTTTTTAAATGGGAAAAATTAGATGAAAAAGTCTTTTTACTGATTTATGTTTTTCTGTATTGTTTTGAAGCCACGGTAATTACTTTTGGTTGCAAAGTAAATTTTTTTTTTTTTTTTTTTTTACAGAGAGGGGGAGGGAGGGAGACAGCGAGGGAAACAGCAATGTATGGTTGCTCCTCACATGGCCCCCACTGGGGACCCGGCCCGCAACCCAGGCATGTGCCCTGACTGGGAATCGAACTGGGACCCTTTGGTTCCCAGCCCGCGCTCAATCCACTGAGCTACACCAGCCAGGGCGCAAAGTAAATTTTTTAAAATTTGATAGCATAGTGATCGGCACACAAAGATAATGGGTTGCACATAAAGTAAGGAATAAACTTCAGATTTGTGATTTTGTTATTGTTGATACATTCACTATTTATGAATACTTATTTATTTATTGCTTGAAAATATATGAATGGAATGTTGCTTATTTTTTTTTAAATTTACCTGCCATTAAATAAAAAGGAGTTACGTCATTTTACACACTACTCCTTTTACATTTTCTATGTGTAAATAAAACTACTTTGCATTGTACTGAAATATCTATTAAAACTGATTAATGTTTAAAGTGTTTTCCACAATTTGAGTTTTAGAAAGACTTCTATAAAGACTCGGTTTTTGTTCAGTTTTAAATCTGATTTTTATATTTATATACAGAAAGCTACACATGTATAACATAAAATATATAATTGTATAAAGATAAAACTTAAAATTTTTCTGATCTCTGGTACTTTTTAAGGTAACTACTACAAAATATCGCCAACAAAAATACATTTATTTTTAAAGCATATGTCCTTCAGTCTTAAGTTGCAGTTATTGCAGTGATGGCCAGTAAATAATTGCTGGCAAAATGTATTGTAGAAAACAGTGAGTGAGGGTAAAGTTGTTAAGGAGACATAGATTTGCTGATTTTGCTGTGAAAACGGTGTAGAATGATAGCCTTCACTTTAGAAAATAAATACATTGTGACTTTTTTTTTTTTTTTTTTAATTTTTAGATGACTGAAATTCCAACCTTTTCTGCTTGTACAAAAAAGGGTAGGGAGAAAATACTCAAATTCTGTATCACTAAATAAGTGAATTTTAATAAATTCTTTTTTTTTTTAAGATTTTATTTATTTATTTTTAGAGAGAGGGGTAGGGAGGGAGAAAGAGAGGGAGAGAAACAGCAATGTATGGTTGCCTCTCACATGGCCCTCACAGGGACCTGGCCTGCAACCCAGGCATGTGCCCCGACTGGGAATCGAACCGGGACCCTCTGCTTCCCAGCCCGCGCTCAATCCACTGAGCTACACCAGCCAGGGCTGAATTTTAATAAATTCTTAAGACTTTTATTTCACATGAAGAGATTACTTTTAACTAACCATAGTACCTTCTTTGTGAAGTATTTATGGTAGCACTTCCACTTTCTGAATAGTTTGGCTTGTATTCTCATTTTATAACATTGTTCATTCTATGAATCTCCCAGGGAGGTTTGGTAGAGTCCTATAAATTATCTTATCCATGTGTCAAAAAAGAATTTATAATTCCATGAAATGCCTTGAGGATTCTGTTAATGAAGTACTGTACTCTTCAAACAAACTTTGAGCATTCTGTCTCCCTATAAGTATTGAGATGGCCAAAAATTCCCTTATGTTTTTTACGTGCAATATTTCTAGTAGCACTTAGGTATCTTTAACGTCATTTGAAACAATTGTGTTAGATTGCATTGTGACAGCTGTTATATGAGTGTGCATTTAAAAATAAAAATCCTATCAAAATTGGTGAATTTTTATGTAGCTACTTTAATATTAAGATGGAAGAAAAATACACATTTTCAGCATGTTATGCTTTATTATTTCAAGAAAGGTAAAAACACAACTGAAATGCAAAAAATAATGTATGCCATGTACAGAGAAGGTGCTGTGACTGATGGAACACATCAGAAGTGGTTTGTGAAGTTTCTTGGTTCTGTTGACATTCTAGCCAATAATTCTTTGCTGTGGGGCTAACTTATGCATGGGAAGATGGTTAGCAGCACCCCTGGCCTCTACCCAAGTGGAAACCAACAGCAGCAAATAACCAACATACTCAAAGTATCCAAATCAATAAAGGTACTAGTGAAAATGAAAAATCTTTTTTATTTTATGGGAAAAAAACATAACATTTTTGGCCAACCCAATAGTTTAAAGACCAAAAATTTGTAGATACTTCATTAAATTAAATAATTGTCAAGAACTAAAATTTCTATAGTAATTTTCATTTATAATAATTTAGAAATATTTCCAAACCTACTTTTCAAAAAGTATACTCATATGCCATGTGATAACATTTCAGTCAACAGTAGACTGCTTATGCTAGAGGAATTCCACGAGATAATGGAGCTAAAAATTTTCTATTGCCTAGTGACATCATACTTTTCATAATTTCACATCACAGTATTTTACATCGATAATGTTACTGTGCTGTGTTTATAAGTCACATACAGTGCTATCATACACCTTCACATTCACTCACTCGCACTCACTGACTTTCAGTCCTGCAAGCTCCATTCATGATAAGTGTCCTATATAGGTGCACCATTTGCTATCTTTTACACCCTGTTCCTACTGTACTTTCTCTAGTTAGATAGGTTTGGGTACACACTTAGCATTGTGTTTTAATTGCTTACAGCATTTAGTAACATGCTGTCTCAAGTTTGTAGCCTAGAAGCAATAGGTATTAAGTGTGTAGTATCGTATTCCATACTGGTGTGTGTAAGTATGCTCTGATGTTCCCAAAACAATAAAATCATCTTCAGACATTTCTCAAAACCTATCCCTTTCATTAAGGTTACAATAAAGTCCATTGCTGGACTAACTGTTGGTTCAGCTCTTTTTTTAAGTGCTAATATACTTGTGATTCTTTTCTAAGAAGTCACGTTCAAAGATTATTGATAATAAAAGTGAAGACAAACATTTTTTCCAAACAAAAGTTACAAATTAACCATTAGGAAACAAACATTGTAAAACACTAGTGTTATATCTGATTTTTTTCATGACCACTTCTATTTTGTGTTACTTATAAAACATTTTATTCTCGTTTTTTGATATACTATTAATAAACTTAGTATTAATAAGATTAATATAAATTGAATTTAAGTGGGCATAAAAATGACTTCCTCATGTGCGTTTAGTAATCTGTGTTTGAAGTAATATGTCAACAAAGTCTAAATGGATAAAGAACAAGAAATGGCCCTTGCTTGTGTTGCTCAGTGAAATGAGTGCCTGCCTGCTAACCGTCACCGGTTTGATTCCCAGTCAGGGCACATGCCTGGGTTACAGGTCAGGTTCCAGTGCGGGGCGTACATGAGACAACCACACATTGATATTTTTCTCACTTTCTTCCTTACTCTTTGTTTAAAACTTTTTAAAAAGAACAAGAAACAAAAAACACCACCACCACTTAGAAGACTGCATATCAGTGAAGCCCTTTGTTATCTCTTCATCACTATTTTTAAATTGGATTTTGAGAGTTTGAACAGAAACAGATTTTTTTATTCCTGTTATTTTACTTGATAAGGTAAATTCTGCACCAAGTACTTTTCAGTTAAAATTTTATAACATTACATAAAATAGCATTTATTAACTGAGAAATTGGGAACTCAAAATCTTTTTTTTTTTTTTTTTTTTGCTTTTACCATAAATAGGAACCTTCTTCATGGTGCACACTTTGTAAAATTGGTGTTCATTTACACAATGAATGTGCAGTTCAATCTAATCAGTTACTCACCAAACAAAAAATTCAGGCTTCTGCATTTTCAATTAAAACCTAAGTTGCTTTTCCAAAATAGTAAATTGAAACTTAAGATCTTCAAGTATATTAAAATATATCTTGAGTGCTTCTTTTTAGAACATTAAATATTTAAAATTTAGTATTTCGTCAACTAAAGTTTATTATCATATAATGTGAATTCAGTATCAGTGTTAAAATCTTAAATATTTGACTTTAGTTTTTAAGTTAAGGTGGTATCTTCATTTCTTGAAAGCTACTCGTTTAGCATCTGGTAAACAGCAAGTCTGAGATAAGAACTTGTTATCCTTCATACACAAAAGTAGTCATCCGATATGGGAGATTCATGTGAATGTAGCATATAGAGTATTTTTAGGATTTGTGTAAGAGGACAGGATATATTCTTGCAGATTAAGTCACTGTTCACACATTATAGAATGTGAATGTTTAGGAATTTCATTTTTATGACAGTGCATTAAGGGAGTTAACAGACAACTTAAGAAATAAAAAGAACCTGATCTGGTTGTAGAGGGACCTTTTTGATTTTTCTCGCAGTTAATAAATGTAACTCTTGATTGGTTTTAAGCAAAGACTATTATTACATTTGAAACTTTTATCTGTTGCATACAATTCGCTCTTTACACATTTGCCAGAGGATAGTTCTAAAAATAGAAGACCAACAAAGAAATGTTTGGGCCTTGAAAATTCACAGACCCCTCTCTCCAGTATTGCTCAGTGGTAAGAGTGTCCTTCAGTAATCAAAAGGCTGCACGTTGACTCCTGGTCAGGCACATAACTAGGTTTTGGGTTAACCCTCTGTTCAGACAAGGGTTCGTGCAACCTGAGACTTGGACACTGAAGTTCCCAGTGTGGATCCTGAGTCTGTTCATACTAAGGCAACCAATCAATCCACTGACGGTTCTTTCTATTCCTCTCCTTCTCTAAAAAAAAAAGAGAGAGAATGTTCTCCAGTGAGAATTAAAAAAGAAAAATATATTCACAGACCACATTTAAATTGTTTTTCCTATGAGGGGGCCTTTTAAGAAGAAAAAGGGACAGAGTCCAAGGTTGTAATTTCTCTATTAAGTAATTTAAATGTACTTAGAAAAGAATGAATAGCCACATGGGTATGGAATTTAGGAGTAGCTTTGAAAGAAGATTAGTCCAACAGAGTAGAGAAAAGGACCAAATATTGTTTGGAAAATCACAAGGAAAAGAGAAGAGAGTAAAAAGAAAACTGGAACAGGAAGCAGTAATGGAAAAACCATGTCCATACCATCCTGAAAAGAAAAACAGGAAGGGGCATTTAGCACAAGTGACTGGTTGAGCAGGTTTAGTGAAGGAATGGGAAATGATAGCCATGGAAGGAAAAACATGAATTTGAAAGAGGTTGTATTCAGAAAAAAATGAGATTATCTTCATAATCAGCATATAGCAGACAGATTACCAAATGCAGCCATTTTGTGGGGTGTTTTGTTTTGTTTTTTTAAGATTTTATTTATTTATTTTTAGACAGAAGAGAAGGGAGGGAGAAATAAATGTGGTTGCCTCCCATGCACTCCACACCAGGGAACCTGGCCTGCAACCCAGGCATGTGCCCTGCCTGGGAATAGAACCAGCAGCCCTTTGGTTCCCAGGCCTGCACTCAAGCCTACTGAGCCACACCAGCCAGGGCCATTTTCGTGATTTTGATCCTGGAGTGTTTTCTGTGCTAGTGTTTCAATATTTGAAACGTCTGAGCTGATGTTTACCTTAATAAGTACCTTTTAACTTGCTTAAGCATTACCGTAAGATAGTCAAAGATAGTTTCCCTCATAGGCCAAGATGGCAGCAGGGATGTTCCTTTAAACCAAGCATGTGAATCCCGGAAATATAAATGGACAGGGCCCAAGTACATGAAAAGCTAGGAAGATAATAGGATAGAAAAAAGTTGCCCTGGCTGGTGTAGCTCAGTGGATTGAGCGCGGGCTGGGAACCAAAGGGTCGCCGGTTCGATTCCCAGTCAGGGCACATGCCTGGGTTGCGGGCTGGGTCCCCGGTGAGGGCCATGTGAGAAGCAACCATACACTGCTGTTTCTCTCCCTCTTCCTCCCTTCCCCTCTCTCTGAAAATAAATAAATAAAATCTTTTTAAAAAAAAAGAAAAAAGCCATTCACCCTCTTCTACCAGACTGGGGAGTGGGTCTGGGGAAGGCATACACATGCTCCACAGAAGTCAAAATGGGAGAGGGGAGGTGCTGGACAAAAGAGGCCTGTCCATCTAGCAGAAGGAAAGAAGGGATTGGCTGGGAGGTGGGCCCACCAAAGTGCACGGAAGTTTGGAAAGTTGATTGGTCATTCTGAGAAAGTATGTGGTCCCTCCAATATCCAAACTAATACAATCCCAGTGGAACAAAGAGTGTCTTTCTTGTAACCTCTCATGTGATACACTCACCTGTTGTCTCTATGGCCTCCAGAAGGGAACCTCTCTGTTGCTTACCTGGTGATACAATAGCCCATGGACTTATACACTGTCTCACATGGGAGCATGCAACCATGTGACTCCTGCAGCCACAGGGCCAAAGGCCATGCAGGCTTCTCACACAGAGTTCAGGAGGAAGTTTGAAAAGAACAGCACCCAGAAACAAGCTAAGCTTCCTGGATGGGAACTATGACCATTTAGTCCATCGCAGTCTCCAAAGGACTGTAAAATGGAACAGGAACTCTGCACACTGGCTTTTGTCTTCATCTTGGTAAGGATGGTTGGACTTTTTCCATGGCAGAAAGAGCAGATGATCTTTTGAGACAGAAGACTGTGATGATCCCTGGTCACTTAGCACCTAGATAAAACCTCTTTCCTTTTGTACCAGGATCTGCCTCATCACTCGCTTTTGAGGTGACAATCAGCCACACCACTAATTTTGCTAAGTTACGTAAGTATGACTGAACTATATGTATCATTTACTGTGCATTTATGAATAGCATATATAAAGGGCTTGCCATAAATTTGTCTATTTAACCCTCAGTGATCCTCTCTAAGGCTGACATTATTTACGTTTAATTTTTTTTAAGATTTTATTTATTTATTTTAGAGAGAGGAGAAGGGAGGGAGAAAGAGAGGGAGAGAAACAGCAATGTATGGTTGCCTCTCACATGGCCCTCATTGGGGACCTGGCCTGCAACCCAGGCATGTGCCCTGACTGGGAATAGAACCAGGACCCTTTGGTTCCCAGCCCGCGCTCAATCCACTGAGCTACACCAGCCAGGCCATGTATATTGTTTTGATTAAATTTTTATATTTTCATAATTGAGAATTCACATGGAACTGAAAGAAATAATGCAGAAGGCCTATGTACCTATTACATACTTTCATCCTATGGTAACATCCTGTAGTATACCAGCAAACCTGTGGTATAATATATCTATGATACCAGCAACATGTAAAATTTTCCTTTCACCACATGGATCCCTTATGATGCCCTTTTGTATTCAAACTCATCTTCATCTCCCATGTATTAGCTGTCTCTAACCCCTAGACAAACATGCGTTTGTTTTTTTAAGTCCTTTTTTTTTTTTAATTTTATTTATTTTCAGAGAGAGGGGAAGGGAAGAAGAAAGGGAGAGAAACAGCAATGTATGGTTGCCTCTCGTATGGCCCTCACAGGGGACCTGGCCCGCAACCCAGGCATGTGACCTGACTGGGAATCGAACTGGGACCCTCTGGTTCCCAGCCCGCGCTCAATCCACTGAGCTACACCAGCCAGGGCAAACATTATGGTTTTTATTTATATAATTAAGTCACTTCAAGGTACCCAAGTCACCCGAGGGGTCTTAAGTAAGGTGATTAGTATGTCACTTTTTAGGAGGATGTTTTTCACGTATTTTAATCTACTTATGTTGATTTTGTGACAACTCTTTTGTTGCTGAATGGTAATCCATGCTATGGATGCATCTCAATCTGTAAGGCCATTCATATTGAAGAAAATGATGTTTCCAGTTTTAGAATATTATAAAACAAGCTAGATTGAAGTACACATTTTTATGTGGACATAAGATTATTTCTCTGGCATTACTGCTGAAGAGGACAATTGCTGGGTCAAGTAGTAGTTGCCAAGAGGGAAAGTCAGCTCTGGCAGATCTTCCTCTTAAGTCATTTTATCATGGACTTGTGTGTGCTCATTGTCCACCAAATTAAAACACCTTTACTTAAAAAATCAAAAGCAAATAAAAACCTGAAGGAGCAAAACAGTAAGAAATCAATGGAAGAAAACTCTGCTTACTCAAAAATATATGGCGAAGTATTCACAAACATGCATAAGGTTACAAAAAGCCAAACAATATAAAAGGTTATCAGTAGGTTAAAGTCATAATGAAAGATTAAAAAACTCTGATAACTTCTGCCTGGCTGGTGTAGCTCAGTGGATTGAGCACAGGCTTGGAACCAGGCGGTCCTGGTTCGATTCCCAGTTGGGGCACATGCCTGGGTTGCAGGCCGGGTCCCCAGTGAGGGCTATGTGAGAGGCAACCATACATTGCTCTTTCTCCCTCCCTTCTCCTCTCTCTAAAAATAAATAAATAAAATCTTTTTAAAAAAAAAGAATAATAAAAAAATTCTGATAACTTCTAAAAATGCAAGCGGGAAGAAAGGTCATACCCAGCTGCAGCAGAGATAATATCTAGACACTGGCAGAAACTTTCTGGTTCTCCAGAGGACTGGGCAGCAAGACAAAGGGATCTGGGATGGGGTACATGGAAGTAACTGCTATTTTCTGTGAAGCACCTATAAATGTCACACTACTACATCTGACATTCCTTTAACCATTGCACAGTTACATTTTACAACATAAATGAAGACTCAAGGCAAAGAAATGCACAGCTCCCGAGGTTGGAAGTGATGTGCATAGCTACTGTATTTTAAATAAAATCTGTAACTATATAAAATAAAAGTGAAAATTATAATTCATGCTGGTTTGGATTTACACATGTTCACCAATTTGTGTTCATCATTGCTTCTGGATCCAACTCGCTCATTCTGGGTCCAATTACTTTCCTCCCAAAGTGTATCCTTTTTAACTTCTTTATCTGAAAATGTATTCATTCTTGAGTGATGGGTTAGTAAATATAGAATTACTTTCTCTTAGCACTTGGAAGATGTGTTTTCTTTAAAGAATTTTATTTACTCATTTTCAGAGAAAGGGGAAGGGAGGTAAAAAGAGACAGAGAAAAACATAAGTCAAGTGTTAGAGAAACATTGAACAGTGACTTCTCGAACACCCCGTACCCAGACATGTGCCCTCACCTTCAGCAGTGACCTTTCAGTTTGCAGGATGATGCCCAACCCACTGAGCCACACTGATCAGGGCTGGAACATAGTTTTACCCTTTATGCTCTTGAGAAATTTGGGATTTGTTGATCTAAATCCTTTATTATGAGTTTCTGTTTGCTCTCTGGGGTTTTTTAAAAAGATGTTTTCTTTGTATCTAAAGTTTCTACGTTTTCATTGATATGTCTAGGTGTGAACCCATTTTTATTCATCCTACTGAAGACATGAGATTTCTTAATCTGACAATTCAATCTTTTGCTAACTAACTTTGGAAAAATTTCAGCCTCACTTCCAATACTGCCTTTTTCACAATCTGCTTTTATTTCCCTGAAATGCCTAGAGACATACATTGGGACTTCTCACATTGTTCACCATGCCTCTTCAGTGCTCCATCATGTTTCCAGTTATCCTTCACTTTCTGTTTCAGGCACTTTTGTCCAATTTACCTTCCCAGTTTTCCCAATCCTCTCATCAGCTGTCTAATCCTACCATAGAGTTTTATACTTTAAGAATTAAATTTTTCAGCCCTGCTGATGTGGCTCAGTGGATTCAGCACCATCCTGCAAAACAGATTGCCAGTTCAACTCCTGGTCAGGGCACATGCCCGGGTTGCAGCCCAGGTCCCCAGTTGCAGGTGTATAAGAGTTAACTAATCAATGTGTCTCTTGCACATTGATGTTTCTTTCCCCACTTTCCCTCTCTCTAAAAATGTTTTTTTTTTTATTACATTTTTCAGTAATATTGCCAAATGTTCCGTGTCCCTTGGAGAGAAAAACAAAATCGTCCCCAGTAGACTTTTCACTTAAAAGTAGCCACACACACAGGCCAACGGATGCTAAGGAGTACTAAGCCTGTGCAGTTTTGTTTCACAATTAACTTTCGTCCAAACACTCTCACCATGCCATAGCCTCCACTGACCAGGGGCACTGGCTACCCTAACACACCAAGTCTTTTAAATGTATTGATTATGCTTCCCAGTTGCCCCATTTGCTCTCTCTTTTATTCCCTTTAACCCTGCACCTCCCCTCCCACCAGCATTCTCCTTCATGTTCACGGGTCATACATACAAGTTCTTTGACGTCTCCATTTCCTATGCTATTCTAACTTCCCCCTGTCTGTTTTCTACCTACCATTTATGCTGCTTATTCCCTGGACTTTTTCCTCCATTCCCCCCTCCCTGTCCCTGCTGATAACCCTCCATGTGACCTCCATTTCTGTGATTCTGTTCCTGTTGTTTTAGGTTCAGCTGTCAGTTTGTTGTCATTTTACTGTTCATAGTTTTGATGTTCTTTGTCTTAGGTAAGTCCCTTTAACATTTCATATAATAAAGGCTGGATGAGATGAACTCCTTGAACTTGACCTTATCTGAGAAGCACTTTATCTGCCCTTCCATTCTAAATGATAGCTTTGCTGGATAGAGTATTCTTGGATGGAGGTCCTTGCCTTTCATGACTTGGAATACTTCTCTCCAGCCCCTTCTTGCCTGCAAGGTTTCTTTTGAGAAAGCAACTGACAGTCTTATGGGAACTCCTTTGTACCTAACTGTCTCCTTTTGTCTTCATGCTTTTAAAATTCTCTCCTTTTTGACTTCTGGCCAAGATGGAGACATAGGTGGATACACTGTGCCTCCTCGCACAACCAAAAGAGGAAAAACAACAATTTAAAAAAACAAAAACAGCCAGATCTGACAGAAAAATGAACTGAGTGGAAGTCCGACAACCAAGGAGTTATAGAAACACATTCATCCAGACCGGTAAGCAGGGCAGAGCTGGGTAGAGAGCGCTCAGCAAGACATGGTTTGTGGAGCGGTACCAGCAATGCTCCAGCTGCCCAGAGAGATCCGTGGCGGGTGCATCTGGCCAAAACGTGGTGGGCACACTCGGCAAAACTGGGGCTGAGAATGGTGGACTGGACTGTCCCTCATTATCACACAGATAAATAGGGTGAAAAAGCTGGGGAGCAGAACAGACCACACGGCCCACCAATGCAGGGAAATAAAGCCTCAAACCACCAATTGAATACACTTGTGGGGGTTGAGGTGGCAGTGGGAGGAACTCCCAGCCTCACAGAATAGTTTGTTGGGGAGACCCACAGGGACTTGGAACTGTGCAGGCCCGTCCACTCACCCCGGAGCCAGCAAAGAAGGGTCCAACTTGCTTGTGGGTAGCTGGGGAAGTGCAGAGAACAGAGTAAACGCCATTGTTCTCTCAGGCCCCGCCCCCACAGACAGCGCCACAACAGGACCATGTGGGTTGCTCCACCCTGGTGAACACCTAAGGCTCCGCCCCTTAAAGCAACAGGTGCACTGAGAAAAAAAATGGCCCAAATGAAAGAATGCATCAAAGCTCCAGAAAATATACAACTAAGTAATGAAGAGATAGCCAACCTATCAGATGCAGTTCAAACCACTGGTAATCAGGAGGCTCACAGTATTGTTTGAATTTGGTCGCAAATTAGATGAAAAAATGAAGAATACGCTAAATGAAATGAGGGAAAATGTGCAGAGAACCAACAGGGATGGGAAGGAAACTGGGACTCAAATCAATGGAGTGGACCAGCAGAAAGAAAAAAACATCCAACCAGAAAAGAATGAAGAAACAAGAGTTCAAAAAACTGAGGAGAGGCTTAGGAACCTCCAGGACATCTTTAAACGTCCCAACATCAGAGTCATAGAGGTGCCAGAAGGAGAAGAGGAAGACCAAGGAAATGAAAACTTATTTGAACAAACAATGAAAGAGAACTTCCCCAAACTGGTGAAGGAAATAGATTTTCAGGAACTCCAGGAAACTCAGAAAGTCCCAAAGAAGTTGGACCCAAAGAGGAACACACCAATACACATCATAATGACATTGCCCAAGATTAAAAATAAGGATCAGATCTTAGAAGCAGCAAGAGAAAAGGAGACAGTTACCTACAACGGAATTCCCATAAGGCTGTCAGCTGATTTCTCAAAAGAGACCTTGCAGGCAAGAAGGGGCTGGAGAGAAGGATTCTAAGTCATGAAAGGCAAGGACCTACATCCAAGAATACTCTATCCAACTAAATTCTCATTTAGAATGGAAGGGCAGATAAAGTGCTTCTCAGATAAGGTCAAGTTCAAGGACTTCATCATCACCCAGCCTTTATTATACAAAATGTTAAAGGGATTTATATAAGGCATGGAGGGATATCAACAGGGGGGTGGTAGGCGGGGAGAGGGCGAAAAGGTGCAGAGAATAAGTAGCATAAATGGTAGTTAGAAAACAGACAGGGGGAGGTTAAGAATAGTGTAGGAAATGTAGAAGCCAAAGAACTTATGTGTATGACCTATGGACAAAAACTAAAGGGCGGGTCAGGGGGAAGAAAGGGAGGGAAAATGGGACAACTGTAATAGCATAATCAATAAAATATATTTTTAAAAATTCTCTCCTTTTTCATCTTGGGTAATGTAATGATGTGCCTTGGTGTGTGCTTCCTTGAGTCCAACTTCTTTGGGACTCTGCACTTCCTGGAAGTCTATTTCCTTTGCCAGTTTGGGGAAGTTCATTATTTGTTTCAAATAAGTTTTTAAGATCTTGTTCTTCCTCTTCTCCTTCCATCACCCCTATTATTTGGATGTTGGAACATTTAAAGTTGTCCTGGAGGTTTCTAAACCTCTCCTCATTTTTTTTAATTGTTTCTTCATTCTGTTCTGGTTGGATATTTATTTCTTCCTTCTGGTCCAAATCACTGATTTGCATCCCAGTTTCCTTCCTGTTATTGTTGGTTCCCTGTACATTTTGCTTTATTTCACTTTGAATAGCTTTCCTTTTTCCTCTTATTTTGCCACCATATTCAACCATTTCTGTGAGCATCCTGATTACCAGTGTTTTGAATTTTGTATCTGATAAGTTGGCTGTCTCTTCATTGCTTTGTTCTATTTTTGGAGCTTTGATCTGTTCTTTCATGTGGGCCTTATTTTTTTGTTTCATGGCATCTGATATTAGTAAGGCACGGAGCCTTAGGTAATTGCCAAGGCAACCCCATTTCTGTGTTGTTGTGTTGTATGTGGGGGAGGGGTCAGAGAGGAAACAAGCCTGATTGCTCTGCACTCGCCTCACTTTCAGTCACTTCCCCTGCTACCAGAAGCAAGTTGGGCACTTCTGGTGCTGATTCCCAGGTCAGTGGGTTTGTATACATTCTAGGATCCTGTGGGTCTCTCCAATGAATTCTGAGGCTGGGAATTTCTCCCACAGCCACAACCCCCACAGGATTTTACAGTCAGAGGTTTTGAGGGTTTATTTCACTGCACTGGAACTCTGGGTTGCATGGTCTATCTTACTCCCCCCATTTGTTCCTCCTGGTTTATCTGCGCAAATGTGGAACCACCCAGTCCACCATCTGCCACCTAGCCATGCATCCTCCCCACCTCGGCTGCCCACCAGTGCCCCTCCTACTAGTCTGAATGAATGTTTCTTCTTTAAGTCCTCCATTGTCAGACTTCCATACACTTCTATTTTCTGGCAGTTCTGGTTTTGTTGTTGTTTTGTTTTTTAAATTTGTTGTCCTTCTTTTGGTTGTGCAAGGAGGCAGAGTGTATCTACTTATGCCTCCATCTTGGCCGGAAGTCTCCCACAGTGGTTCTTCATGAGGAGCAATTTTGTGTCTCCCCAGAGGACATTGGAAAATGTATGGAGTCACTGTTCAGTCTCTCCTGGAGGGAAAGGGGTGCGACCACCGTCTACTGGGTAGAGGCCACTGATGCTACTAAACACCCTGCAACATACATATGGCCCTTCACCCCCAAAGAAATCAGGCTAAAATGTCAGCCATGGTGAGGTGGAGAAACGCTACTCTAATGTAACCAGTTAGGATGTCTTCAACATTACTAAGCTTTTTAAAAAATATTTTTTTAATTTATTTTTAGACACAGGGGAAAGGAGGAAGAGAAGCATCAATGTGTGGTTGCCTCCTGCATGCCCCCTAGTGGGGACCTGGCCTGAAACCCAGGCATGTGCCCTGACTGGGAATTGAACTGGTGACCCTTTGGTTTGCAGGCCAGCACCCAATCCGCTGAGCCACACCAGCCAGGGCTCTAAGCTTTAAATGCAATGATCATGTGTGAGTTTATGTACAACGTCGGAGTTGGTTGTATTCATTGATACTGTGCCTGCATGCCCACACCCAAGACATGGGCATTTTTTGAGAATGTTGACAGTCTCTACAGAATATGTTTGCCTACAGATTTCAGGACATGAAAACCTTGAAAGAAAGGAATAGTTTTACAGCACAGAGCAAAAAGGGAGCACATAAATTTCAGA
>PVJI01017505.1:0-35333 GCA_004026765.1 Micronycteris hirsuta
GGGCAGGGATAGGGGCCTGGAGGGGATAGGAAGTGAAACTGGGGAGCACTTTGGTGAGCAGCCTGCTTCAAAGAGTCGAGAAGAGCTTCCAGCAGCACGGCTCTGTCTTCCTGCAGTTCTCAGCTTGGTTGCTGCTGTTCAGTCACATCAAGAAATGAACCAAAAAGTATTTTTAAATATCTGTGATCCTTCCTGTATTACAGCCAGCCCTGATAATGTTTGTTAGTACCTGTCACCAGATCTCCCAACTGGACTCATCCGGCCAAGTTCACAGATACATTTAAACAAGGCCCTATAATGCAGGGAAGTTGCACGGGGAGAAACCGGAGTACCTGGGCCTACCAGTCTCACAGTATCTCCCCTCTCTCTTTGACATTCCACACAGCTGTAGTATCCGTCTGTTTGTCCATCTGCTGAAATAAGAAAAAAACATTCATGCACTGATGAAAACAAACCAAAAAAAGAAACAATATCCTTCCTTTCTAGCTGAACAAAAATGTGCAGTTAAATACTTGGCACTTGAAAATGTAGTGCTGAATGTGGAACTAGTCTGTCTGTATATCTGGTGGCTCTCTCTTGCTTTGCTTTTCCTTACCAGTATTTGGCCTCATGTTTGCTTCTGTGGTGGTTGTATTGCCTAGCAAGCACACCTGTGGTTGTGAAAACTGTATAGCAAAAAAGAAAATCTAGATGTACTAGATTTGTGTACATCTTTTAAACAGTTCTCATTTCCACCTTACATGGAATGATCAGGAAATGTGTAAAAATTCAAAAGTGAAATAAAAAATTTTATCGGTTAATAAAAGAAAACTATACTTCCCAAAAATGTTGAAAGAAAAATAAAACAATGCAAATGTTTATAAATTTAGTGGCTTAAGCACATATAGAGAAATTATTTCAGATGACTTGAAAAGCTAGTAATTAGAGTGTGCACCTTTTGTAGGATATATATTCAGGCGCTTCTCAGCTTAGGATGGGGTTATGTCCTGATAAGCCATTATAAGTTGAAAATATTGTAAGTTAAAAATGCATTTAATACACCTAACCTACTGAGGAGCATCAGAGCTTATCCTAGCCTGTCTCAAATAGGCTCAGAACACAGTATCCAAAAAAACACTGGCCACACAGTCCACTGTAGAGTATCGGTTGTTTACCCTCATGACTGAGGGCTGATAGGGAACTGTGGTTCATTGTCCTCACGCAGGGAAAAGATCAAGTTCAAAACTTGAAGTATGGCTTCTACTAAATGCATACTGCTTTCCCACCATCGTGGGAAGGACTGGAGAGAGTTTGGAGAGATGGTAGGTCTGGGGCGAGATGAACCAGGAACATCTTACTGTATGAAAAAGCAAGAAAGCCATCAAACTACTGGAAATTCTTCCAAAGGACTCAGAAGTCATCTGGAAGGAACTGTTTCTGGTCAAAGGTGGGGCAATTTGAATATTGAAAGTATTAGTAACTGAAATGGATTAAGACATACCAATTATATTTAAATCTATAGTTTATACTAATACTGAATTTATGAACCTCATTGGTCACCTTTGAAGGACACCAAGAAGCCATTCAATATTCTAAAAATTAGTAAATCCAGAGAAAGAACCAAGCATAAATCCTGCATTTCCTGTATGAACTACACCCCAGGATAACCAAATACTTGATGAAGAAAAGTCCTTTCCTCTCCCTTCAAGAACCCCCATCAAAATCTGAAGCAATGTCTATTAGTTTCCTAGGGGCTGCTGTAACAAAGTACCACAATTTTAGTACCTTAAACAATAGAAGTTTATTGTCTCCTGGCTCTGGAGTCTAGAAGATCAAGATGTCAACAGGGCGGTGCTCCCTCGGGAGGCTCAGGGGCGGGTCTGTTCCTGGCCTCTCCCAGCTTCTGGTAGTTCTGTGGCTGGCGGCAGCACGGCCCCGTCTTCACGTGGTGCTTTCCCCGTGTGTGTGTCTGCCTGTGCCCAAATTTCCCTTTTCTGTAAGAACACCAGTCACATTGGATAAGGGGCTCACCCTACTCTAGTATGACCTCATCTTCACTAATTCTACCTACAATGACCCTATTTCCAAATAAGGTCCCATTCTGAGATACTCGGGGTTAAAGTTTCAACATATTAATTGTGGGGGGGATATAATTCGACCCATAACAGAATGATCGAATGAGAATAGCATCATTTGGTAATTCTTAATGAAATAATGGACCTAGGCAGTGGCCATCAGTAACCACTAAAACCATTAAGCAAAAGCTAGTAAGGAACATTATATTAGGGAGGACACCCCTCAAAATGAAATTATCTTCTACAGGATGGGTCCCTTGTAGTACAGGCTTCCCCCTGTATGTGAGTGTTCTAGGGACCCACCTGTATCAGTGTACCAACTGGCATTGTTGTGAAAGGCTGCATTTGGCTTCAGTGAATATTTTTAAGACTCTTTCAACACATTTGCCCATTTCATGATAATGCATCTGTCCACACTGCATGAAGAGCTCAGCAGTTTTTGACGAGAAATGGCATGACCGCTGTATTCTACCCTTCCTATTCACCCGATCTCACCCCAAGAGACTTTTTTTGTTTCTCCAGATGAAAAAAGTCCTCAAAGGAAAATGTTTTGCTGATGGTGGAAGAGATGAAACAAAAAAACAGTAGAAGCACTAAAAGGCATCATAACCCATGAGTTCAAAAACTGTTTTGAGCATTCGGAAAAAAATGTCTCAATAGGTGTATTGCGTCAAATGGAGAGTACTTTGAAGGTGACTAAAGTTTAAACATGCAAGAATAAATATACAATTTTTATAAATAAATTCTGGGGCTTTGGGGCCCCCCTCATAGTGAATGGAGCGGGCTGACAGCACCAAACCCACTGGCTAATCTTAACATCACAAGGCACAGGGCAATGGGACGCCATGGTGCCTCCCGGGGTGACTGACACAGCAGGAGGACGCGGCCCCTGCTGTGAGGTGATCCCGACTCTCCCCTCAAAAAGACTGGCCCTGAGTCTGAATAAGCCTTTAGATGGAAGAGGTGAACTAACAGTTTAGAGGATTTACAAGTGAGAATGTGTTAAATGGCATCTTGGGTATGCAATCAGCAAAAGCCAGAAGTGAGAAATTCTACAGGAAAAAAGACCTAGTTTCTTAACAGATGTTAAGGGGAAAAAAGGGAAGGGGAACCTGAAGATCAAGAGAGACTTTACAAAGCATATGGACCAAATTCGACCTGTGAACTTTGTTTTGGTTTTAATCTGAACAAACCAGCTGTGAAAAATAAAAACATATAAGAGACAATCAAGGAAATTTGAAAACTGACTGGATATTTCATGATGTTAAGGAATCACTAATTTTTCAGTGTAATGGTAGTGTCGAATGAACTCCAAATGAGTCTGGAGGTTTTGGCTAGAAATAGAAAGATTTATTCAAGGGCCTTAGGGTTTGCAAATGAGAAACGGCGAGATACTACTCAGAGTGTTCCAAAGAAGGGGGGCAGAAAGCTGGAGGTTCTTATGGTAAAAAGTACATTCTTGAGAGCAATCAGTCCTGCATTCTTAGTCTCTGGATTGTTCTGAGGTAGGAATTCTCTGGATGACCTGTGATCTTGTAAAAGGGTGCAGCCACAGGGCCCCCCAAAAAGGAATTTGTACTGGAGTCCAGAACTCAGGGTGTCCAGGAAATATTAAAAATAGAGGATGTCCTCACCCCCACAAGTCTGAACTGGGAGATGGATGCATGGAGCAGGGCCATTGGGAGTTGTCTTGCATAGCAACAGTTTTACAAATAACCTCAGGTATCGTCATTTAACATATCTATAACTTTTAACTGGTTTCATGGACATGTTGGATGGCTGTGGCCAAGTTCTAAGCCAGGAAGATGGGAGTGACTTCAACCCATGATATAACTAGTAGGCAATTCCCCCTGGTTATGGCGCCACCTGCGTAAGAGCTTGGAGATGATTGGCTCCATGCCACGGGGCCACACTTGCCCAGACTTACTATGGCAGCCCAGAAAAGCTGGAAAAATACGGAATGCTGGCAGGTGTAGCCGATGGTGGGAGGAGTCAGAAATGGGGATGCAGAGGGAGATTGGCACTGGGATTTAAGCCCAGGCATGGCAGCCATGCAGAGAGAACCATGTGGCTTTGGGTGTCCCTTTGCCATGTGGCTTAGGAAGTGGGAGAGACCTTGCAGGGAAGGAAAGCGGTGAAAGGGCTCTTGCTGGTGGGCCATGAGAAGGTGCCACGTGGGTTTGAATTAAGAACTGGAGATTGTGGCAGTGACACAGCTGAAGGTGCTGGGACCTAAGGGAGGCCTGCCAGCAGAGCACAGATTACTGGGAAGAACCGGGGGCTACCTGAGCCACAGACTTCTACTTCTTTTCCTGAGATATGGTACCCTGGACTGGGAAGAGTGTGGAAGGAGGGTCTGTGTGTGTTTGTGGGTATTTTAAGAGACTTTGGGATTTTTTAATGAAGACATGAAGTCATTACTCTAAGTTTGTATAACTTTTAAATAAATAGTTCCTTTCCTTTTCACCAGTCTCTGGCATTGAGAGTTATAATTCCCTGGCAGGGGCCAAGGCAAACCTAGTACAGGAGGACCCCGGGAGGAGGAGGGGTCCATTCAGTAATAGTATATCGTTTACCCCGACAGGTACAATCTGTAACAATCTGGACACTGGATGTCAGGCAGTGTGGTTAACAAATGCCAGACAGTCTGGATATGTGAACATTCTTTCCTTGGTCATTAGGGGGTTGATGTAGACCCAGGTACTGATGCAGGACTGGAAAGTTCAAAAGTTTAAGTTCTTAGACTAGTTAGAACAAAAATAGAATCATTTTTCTGTTACCACAACCTACTTGATATTAGTAATTTCATAGCTTATCTGGAGTCTTCAGATATTCCTTCATTCTATTCCTCAATAGTTTTGTTGTGATTTTTAAAAGGCCATTGCTTTTAGGGATAATATTGAGGTCTTTATGGATGAAAAGTTATAGTGTCTTGGATTTGTTTCAAAATAATCGGGGAAGGTGGTGATAAATTTGGTGGGATTATAGATAAAATGCCATTGGCCATGTGTTGAAGCTGGTGTGATACGTTCCTGGACTTTTATTATACTATTCTCTCTACTTTTATATGTGTGAGAATTTACACAATGAAGTGTTAAAATTAAAATAAATTCACAAAGGGGTCCTGGCTGGATGGCTAAGTTGACTGGAGTTTCATCCCACACACCAAAGCCTTGAGGGTTTGACACCCCGTCAGGGCACGGGGCTGATGCAGGCTCTATTCCTGGTGGGAGCGGATATGGGGGGCCACGGATCAATGTTATCAATGTTGCTCTCTCACGTCGATGCTTCTCTGTGTGTGTGTGTCTCTCTCTCCCCCTCTCTCTAAAAATCAATAGCTATAGCCTCAGGCGAGGATTTAAAAAATGATAAAGTGGTTCTCCTCCTATAAAATTCCTATCCCTTTATCTCTTCTGGATACCATCCCATCTTCTCAAGGACTTAGCTCTCCATGTATGGCCTCCCTGAGCACTGACACTGCCTCCCTACCGAATCATAAACATTCTTGACCACCTCCCATCCACCCACCCCCCTCCAAAAGGAAAGAAAATCAAGAAAACCAATTCAATTTCTCTCTTGGCCCTTATCTCATTCCATTCACCAAAATTTTTCTATTCCCCTGCACAGACCAAATTTCTCTTCGTATGCACCTATTTTCTAATTCCTCACCATCCGTTTGCTCCTCAACCCACTGCAATCTGGATGCTGCTGGAACAGTGCGAAGGTCACCACTGACTTCCACGCTATCAACTCCAGCGGTTATTTTGCTGAGTCTTAGCTGCTTTAGGCGTGGTTCCATGTCTCTCCTGCTGCCCCCTCTGGCCCTGGCCACCTATCTTCCCCCACCTAGTATCCCTGTTTGTTAACACACAACGCTTTTTCCATGCCTTTCAGTTCTTCAAGCTCCCCAGACAGTCTGTTTTTTTGTACCTTCACATATTCCTCGGCTCTTTTGTATCTCTTTCTTCTTAGTTCTTTGCACGGTTGGCTCCTGTCACTATTCCAGTCTTTAAGATGGCCTTCGTGATCACTGCCTGAATGGAGTCTCCACCAATCCTTGTCATGGCACCTGCTTTATTCCTTTTATAGCATTCCCTTACAAAATCTGATTTGTAATCAAATTTTTATCTGTTTATTTCCCACTGGACTGTGAACTTCACAAGGAAAGGAACCAAGTCTGTTTTGCTCACTCTTATAATTCTAGCAAATAGTACAGTTCCTGGCACACACAGGCACTTAAAAAAATATTTGTTAAATGAAAACATGAAATGATACATTAATCAAATGTTTACCCAAATTAATATGCCAAATTGTTAAAAAACGCTGTAGAAAAAAGCATACTAGCGGTGTTGAGCCAGTCTGAGAGAATGGCAGAAGCTTCCGTGATGAAATCACATCTGAGTGGAGATCAGAAGAGTGGACGAGGGCTATGCAGGAGAAGCAGGGCAGGCATAGTGAGAAAGGGTCAGCAGACCCTGATGCAAAGGCTCGGGAAGGACGTTTGAAAGGGAAACTTCCCTGCAATCAGAAGTCTATGGTTTCCCCTCCTGGTGTGGGTCAGAGTATGTTACTCAGGAGTAAGTGACATAGTGCAGGGAAGTCCAAAAGTCAGTCTTGTCCAGGCTACATTTAACCACTTGTGTACCAGCAGCCAAGGAAGCTCAGCAAGCTTTCGCTCTCCTTGCTCCTTCACAGCAGAGAGTATGTGTCTTGCTTTAGTGGGCAGCCAGGGCTGAGCTGGAGGAGAGCTCAAGTTTAACCTCACACCTTCCGGTGGGATACAAGCCGCATTTACACAAACAACCTCAGACACTGCCTACTTCAGTTTGCCCAGCAGACCTCCTTTGCTCAGATGTCTAAGGGGTGATCAGAGTTCAAATGCATCTTCCCTAAAGGCAGTTGTCAGGGGCCAGGAATCTGAACACGCCTGTCAGCAACAACCAAAAGGGAGTGAAGATTCCAGGCCTTAAAGTTGTCCCCAAAGGAATGAAGAACAGTTAAAGGGCTTCTGAAACTAGGTCAAACACACACATACACACAAATAGTGAAAAGGCTTTACAAATATATAACCTGTCCTTTGACCCAGTAACTGTGTTTCTAGAACCCTACCCTAAGGAAATAATTAGAGGCAGACAAGGGCAGGTTACTATGACTGCTTTAATGCCATTCACAAAATTTGGAACTTGGAGAAAGCTAAATATGCAAAAATAAATTACAGCATGGACTAGTATGCAGTCATTACAATTATGTTTACAAATAACTGTAATTGGAAAATGCTCATAGTGTAACATTAAGTAAAAATAAAATAAAATGAATAAATAACTGCTTATATAGCATGAACTCAAGTATTTTATTTTCTCTATATATGTGATAAATAGATGCAAAGGAAAAGAATTCGCTAGAAATCATAATTATAGTTAAATCTGGCCTGTGAATATTGTGTAATTTTATTTTGATTTTTATACTTCTCTGTATTTAATTTTTAACAAACGCATATTAAATAGTTATAAATAAATGATAAGAATCTTTTTGATTAGCTCATTTATTGTTTTTATTGTGGTAAAATATGTATAACATAAAATTTACCATTTTAATCCTTAGTAAGCACACAGTTCAGTGGCGTTAAGTGCGTTCACACTGCTATGCCGCCGTCACAACCACCGCCTGTCTCTGGAGCTTTCCCATCTTCCCAAACTGAAGCTGCACACCAGACAGCTCCTCCTTTGCCCTGTCCCCAGCCCTGGCACCTGCCATTCCCATCTCTGTCTACGAAGTTTGACTGCTCCGGGAACCTCATGTAGGCATAGTCATAAAATATTCATCCTGGCTTATTTTATTCAGCATAATGTCTTCAAAGCTCATCCATGTTGACTTATATTTTTAAGCTCCTAGAGTGGTTTCTGCATTCTGTTAAGCTGCAGAGCCAATCTACAAAGAGCTCCACCACGGTCTTCTGCATGGGACCTGGTGAACTCAAATCTTTTGTTTGAACAGTGAAGGTTCCTCTTGAAGGGTCTCAGGAAGTGCTGTTAAGAGACAGCATCGAGTGTTAAATGCCCACACCTACTGTGCCTCTGGCAGCCTTAAGTAGCCAAGGATGCCACCATTTCGTACTAAGTCTTGAGGACCTGTGAGTAGAGAAGCCAACTCAGGTTGATTGAAGAAAGGCCTGGAAGGAACTTTTAAAACATCTGCTAAAACCCTTTCCTCTTACAGAGCTGAATTGAAATTAACTGCTCCCCATGCTTGAGGGAGACAAAACAGTGTCCTTTCCTTATGTTATGAAAAAGATAAGATATCATTTAAATACAGTTGTATAAAGAAGAATTTTAAGCATGCTCCTTTTAAACCAGAAATTAAGAATTAAAAAAAAATCATGGGAGTGAACACTGAAGACAATGAGATTTTGATATCTTCCACATGGCACGGTAAGCCAGGCAACAGAAAATCAGCGAACTTTCTGGGCTGGGCATACAGAGTCAGTCTGATCTGTAACCTTTTTACTTCAGTTCAGAAAAGGACCTGCGTTAATCAGGGTCCTCTGGACAAAGAGAACCAGTGAGACATGTATTATATGGAGATTTATTATGAGAAATTGGCTCCATGATTGTGAAGGTTGAAAAGCCCCAGGATCTGCCCTGTCAGCTGGAGACCCAGAAAGCAGGTGAAGTGATGCAGTCCCCGTCTGAATGCCCAAGAACAAGGGGAGAGGATGTTCAAGGGCAGAAGATTAGAGGACATGTGCCCCTCAGTGAGGCAAGGAAAAAGGGGACAGATTCCTCCACCCTCCTCCTTTTGTTCTCTTTACGCCCTTAATGGATTGGGGGATGCCCACCCATTTTGGGGAGGGCCATCTACTTTACTGAGTCCACCATGAAATACTAATCTCATCGAAACACCAAAATCTGTGTTAGGGTTCTTCAGAGAAATGAACCAATAGATTTATTTATTTAAAAAAAAACCCAAAACTTGACACTTGAACGCTTCCTTTCTTTTCACTCTTCACTTTAGAAGTCTGGACTTTGCAGAGGAGAAAGGGCAGGAGGAGGGGACAAGGAGATAAAAGGGGAAGGAGGGAGAAGAGCGGAGATGGGAGATCCCATCTGTAAGAATTTGCGTCTGCCCAGAAGGAAAAGAAGAAGCAGACACAAAATCATTATTTTGCAATTTACAAGTAAAGCGCAAAGCCCTTTCCTACATACTGGTGATTAGATATGTCAAGAAATAGCTATGTTTTCTTTTTTTTTTTTTTAAGATTTTATTTATTTATTTTCAGAGAGAGGAGAAGGGAGGGAGAAAGAGCAATGTATGGTTGCCTCTCACATGGTCCTCACTGGGGACCTGGCCTGCAACCCAGGCATGTGCCCCGACTGGGAATCGAACCGGGACCCTCTGGTTCCCAGCCCGCGCTCAATCCACTGAGCTACACCAGCCGGGCCAGCTATGTTTTCTTTATCTCATTTTTGAAGATAGGTCAACCCTCATTTCAACAGGTAGCAGGTAGAAACATCTTGGTTATGACAAATCTTGACTTATTTCAAACTATATGTAATATGGAAAAACCCCTAGACTTCCAGAACCTTCCATGCATGATGATTCTCAAGGTTAGCTATAATTCTCTTCAAAACACTGGTGTGTAACCTTTGGTTCCTGTTCCCTTCTTGTGACGGTGGTCTGTGTGATTCCTTTCAGTCCACCTGAGCAGCGCTGCCCACGGGGAAGATGCCTTTCCTGCTGCTCCTGGCCATCTATCTGGTTAGTGTGGCTGAGGCAGGCACACCTGCCTTCCTCCACCCACGCAGTCTTGTAGCCAAAGACCCAAAGCACAGTGAGTGGTCCAATTAAAAACTGGGCACACAAGGAAAGGCAGGCATTAAAGAACAGCTCTGTTCTCACTGAAAAGAAAAAAAAAAGGAGAAAAGAAAAAGTAGCATGTAAATATCTTATTTCAAGCTCTCTTGTGCTAATTAAGGAATATGGACAATTATTCTTAAAAGGTTTTAGCAACTACTCATTTTGAGCGGAATCTTCTTAATGGACTGATATAAACAAGAAAGAATGCCTTAAAGAGAAGGCCCATTCATTACACAGGCTCAGCCCACAGCCATGTTTCCTCCAGGCATCGGAGAGCTTCTAAGATGTGGTGGGCGGGCTGAGATGTGCCCAGGGAAGGTGCCTCTCTCACCGGGCATCTGTGACAGCAGATGCAGGCAGTGCCCCTCGCCAAGTGTGCACTTCAAGGGTGTCATTTTCATTCTCCAATGTTCAAGTGTCCTGTTGAATGCTGAAAACATGTGCCAGCTTGGCATCTAGCTCAGGGGACATAAAATAAAGCAGGAGGAGGAGGAAAATGTCAAGAGCCCAAATTTTCTAATTACGTCTCTTTTCTCTCCTTCTCTCCCCATCTCACCACACTCTCCCTGACCTTCCTCTCATTACCATTAACCTGACCAATTTGGACATGGTTTTAATTCTGTGCTTCCTTGGCAGTCTTTCCAGGTTCAGCATTTGTCTGCTGCTTAAGAATTCAAGCTGCACGGGCTGTGCATGGGTGTCCTCCCCAGCTTGGCTGGGACCACCTGGCTTGCCTGATGACTTTGAAATATGCAATCCAGAACAGGAAGCAATCTCTCTGTTCAGAACAACTGCCCTTGGCCTGAATTAATCAGACAGGATTTATGGGGGAAGGACAAGGGAAAGGAAGAGGAGGGAGACAAGCACAGGAGTATATTAAGTAAACCCAAGCTAAGGTATGGCTCAGGGTCACAGGGCAATAACACCAGCGAAACAGGAATACAGACTGTTTTAAACACAGCCTGATGCAAAGCTCTACTTCAAAGTGAGTAACAAATGTTCATAGTCAACAAGGGTACCAGGCATCATCCTGGGGGCTTTCACAGACCAGGTCTCATTTAATCTTCCAGGACACTCTGGGAAGTTTATCCTATTGTCACCTGGTGTCCTGAGAAAACAGACCCAGAGGGGTCAACGCCCCAAGGCTCCTTGAGCAGGGTCTGGCTGCACGGCCAGTGGTCATCCACACTCCGCAGGGACAGAAAACCCAGCCACGGTGAAAGTGCCCTGATCTCACCATTAGCCTCAGTGCTGTAGATGTTAACGTTAGAGGGACTGGGGAAGAGCTTTCTGTGCTGTCTTTGAAACTGCTCTGTAAATCTAAAACTATTCCAAAATAAAAAAGATTTTAAAGAACTAGGCCGTAACCTGGAAGTATAAATACTTCAGAAAGGGATGCGATGCAGCAGACAGCTCTGTCATTCTGATCTTTGCCCCTCCCTAAACTGGTGGCAGGTGGCACAGTTCCTATGCAGGCCAAACGTCTGTTCCGAGTTGCTCGGGTGTGCAGACATGCACGGGAAAGAGAAATAAAGGGGCTGTGCTGTGGTGGAGAGAAAGCTGATTTAGGCTGAGGGGTCAGAGGAAATGATGGGTACGAACTGTAGCTTACTGATGTATGGATGTGCCAGTGAATGCCGAATGGAGTTATGTGTTGAAACTACTTTCAGTAGTTTCGTTGGCTTTATCATGTCTTCTTTTTTTAAACCCTCACCTGAGAATATGTTTTATTGATTTTAGAGAGGAAGGAAGAGAGAGAGAGAAGAAAGGGAAGAGAGAGAGAGACTTGTTGCCTCCAGAATGTATCCCAACTGAGGATCAAACCCTTGACCTAGGTATGTGCCCTGACTGGGGATCCAATCCACAACCTTTCTGGTGTACAGTATGATGCTCCAACCAACTGAGCCACCTGACCAGGGCTTGCTGTATCATGTCTTTGTGATTAAAAAAAAAATTAATAAAAAATTACAACTAATGGCCTTTCTCAGTCTCTAAAATGAAAAACTTTGGGGTAATCTGATTTGGGGGAAGGAAAAGGTGTTTTAGAGCCACAGAAAACTGAGTTCCTCCCTCAGTTAAATGGCTTTTTGGTTGTATGATCTTGACTGAGTTGCTCACAATCTCTAAACTCCAGATTTTTTATGTGTAAAATGGAGACAATCACACCCACCCAACAGGATCATGACATTAAAATATACAAATATATAGTGTTTAGTGATACATTGTAAGTGCTCAGGAAATACATATATGAATGAGTGATTAAATATGGATTAAGACTTAAAATGCAATATTTATGCCTAATTTAACAAAAAAATTAAGCGTCTATTAAAGGAAAATATATTAAAAAAAACACATGGATAATTATGGCACTATCTCTGAACCCCACTCAGGCAGAGTTTTCGGTTGGCCTTGGTGGTGGAGGCATCAGGCTTCAGGTGTTGAATATAAGCAGACTTGGAAGTAGCTGGTCCCTCCTGTGTGGTCCATCGGTCCGGAGCCCGATGAGACACAGCCATGTAAATCAGACCACTGGGCCATGGGAAGTCCTTTTGGGGCAGACAGAAGTGGTCCTACTCATAGGCATGGACTGTGGCTGTGACTTTTCAGGAGGTCCTAAAAATTTTTCCCCTCTGACTTTGAAGGGGACTAGAGATGCCAGGAGAGTTGTACAAGGAGGGACTTCCGTGACCCAGGCAGTGCCCTGCTCCACACGAGGGGTGGGCAGCACAGAGGTGCCACTGGCATCAGGGCCCTCTTCCAAGCCTCAGAACGACAGTCTCCACAAAATTTCCTCCTCCTCCAGCTGGCAAGGCTGTAAGCCTTCCACCCTGTCTCACAGAATCAGCATGTCCACTGAGGAAGGCCAAGGCAGAGACACCTAGCCTGGATCGATAGCCTGAATCAGGGTCCCAACGGCCGTGACCTGGACAAAGGTCTACCTATCACTCACACTTCTTTCTCTTTTTCTCTCTTACTCAGTCCTCACAGCTGAAAAATGTCAAGATTATCACAGAGAAGCCCATGCCAGGCCAGCTTCCTCTTCCATAAAATGTGTCTGTGAGGGGCAGGGGAAGGACTAGGTCAGTGGTTCCCAAATCCAGCTGAACTTAAACCAACTATTTAAAAATATGCTACATGAACTGCTATTTGAGTGGACAGAGAAATCTGAATTTTTTGACTTCCCCCAGGGTGATTCTAATAGTCAGCTGGGGCTGGGAATCACTGGACCCATGATGTACCAGGTCCCTATGATCTCGAACCTATTTGATCATAGAATCCAGATCCTCCCCTAAACCACTGTCATCGCCCCAGCTACAAGGGAGTATGTAGGAAGCTTAGAAATCATTTCTTAACAACCTGGGGGCAGTTCTACCATTAAAGGGGCTTTCTTGCTTTCCCCTGCCTATTTTTGCCGAAGATGCCTTCAATATTTTCCATCCTCCCTCCCCATTGGCACCAGGGGGCAACAAATAATACACCTTGGCCGAGTCTGTTCCAGGTGTGGTCCGCAGACCAGCAGCATGGGTGGAACCACAGACCCTGGAGCCCCACACCAGGCCTCCTGAAGCGCCTCCACTTTACCAGGGTTCCCAGGGGACCCAGGTAGACATTAAAGTCAGACAAAGCACCAGTTCTGATCACTGGCTCTCAACTTGGTTGTCCTTTAGAGTCATCTGGAATTTTTTAAAATGTTGATGTTTGAGTTCCGATGCCCAGGATTATTTGAAATTTTACAGGAGATTCTAATGTGCAGTAAAGCAAGAACTTGATGAGTGGTTAAAATTAAAAGTCAAACGAGACTTGCTTAGGAGGAAGGGATTCTGTGTGTCATTGCTTGTTTCGTTTTTTCCTTCATTAAACGGATGGACATGTTTGGGGTGTGGCTAAAACAAAGAACTGAGGAATTCCTCCAAAAAGAGGGTTGGCTCTGAAATCCCCCTGTCAAAACAGGAGGGAAGAGCAGAGGATATTGGGATGCTAACTTTCTCGATGGAATTCTGATTTCTTTGGGAGCGTACAAAGACGGAAGGCACTTTCTGGAACAGCGCTGGTTTTCCCCCTTCCTCACAAGGGTCACACAGAAATCACCGGAGACCACGTGAATGCGCCCCACAACACGACGTTTCTCTCCCTCTGACAGAAAGTCATTTCTTGTACTCTAATACATTCTTTTTCTGTCAGAAGCTAAGTATATGTTATGTATCTAGTGAAATATAACAATAATCCATTTGGGAAAATTAACAAAAGACTCTATGTAAAATTTCAGTTCTGTGGCTTTCAACTGAACTTGATTCCCAGTGCAGCCAAACTCTCCCTGAACCCTCACGCGCCCTCAGCATCCGTCCTGACAGCATTCAGGGGCCAACGACCTGGGACCCGTCTTTCCACCTGGGCCACAGAGTGTGCGTGGAATGCTCAGGCTTGACGTTGGTTTGGACGGAACTCTGCTGCCCAATTTCCTCGCCTGTGTTCTATCCACCTTACTTTTTAACTCACAGAGGAACAGACTGGGAGTGAAGATTGGTGAGACAAAGGCATGAGGCAATCCTTCACAACCCCATGAGGGACTTCTCCCGAGTCTGCCTAGCCACACAGCTGTCCCTGAGCTGTGGGCTGGCCACTGGCCTCCTCAGTGCCGTGGGGATGTCTCTCCGAGGCAGATCTGGGGCAGCAGAGGTGACCAGCGGCATTCTCACAGCCTTCCCGTGGATCCAAGGAAAAGGTGAGGCTCAGAGAAGCCTTAGCAATTAACCGGCTCCAGGCAGGTGGCAGCCCGAGTCCTCGAGCTTCTGTGTGGGTGATGCCTTTTCCCATACCGCTCACTGGGAGGCTCTTAGAAAAAACATTCGCAACACCAAGTAAAAAGTACTGACTGCGTTAACCTTCCTGGAACAGCATCACTGGAAAACAGTTTCCCCTCGTTCTGTTACCCTGACTGCCTTCTTTGGAGGAGCCGTGCCTTATTCCAAGGGGGCAAAGAATCTACAGGCTATGTCAGCGGGGAGGGAGAAGACGCATGTGGGGGGCAAAGAGGCACAGCTGTGAGGAGGGTGCCGACCAGGCTCCCTCGGGCAGGACCTCCCATCTGACCTGGGTTTGGCTGTCAGTGTGAGTCATGGGGGACCAAGGCCCAGCTGGTGGTCAGGTCACTGTGTCCTGGGGCTGCCCTCCTTGGCACCTCGCTGTGACCCTGAGGAAAGTTCTCTGCCTCTGGTTCCAGTGCTTCTCAGCAGATGAGTGTGCTGACATCTAAGAATGCTCTCACAGTTTATGATGCCGTGACTTCTTGGGAATTTACAGCTCAAGAGAAGGAAAAAGAAAAAAAATGCTGGTGAGAGTGTAAGACGCTATTTTAGGACAAGAAATGGTATTTTGGGTGATAGTAGTATTTAAGGGAGTAATTTTGTGAAGTTTCAGACAGAAGCGACAAAAAAAAAAAAATGACTGTATTCAAATATAGAACACAGAAGAAGTTGGCATGGCCAGGCTGCCAGGAGGTTTGCCTTGGAAGCCGTCACTAAAAGCCCGAGCAGCCGCTCCAGGGCCCACCCGCCTGGAGCGCAGACTGGGAGTGCAGAGCGGCGCTGGCTGCTGTCTCCTCCGACCAGAAGCACAAAGGAAACACGATTGGCTCCAAGCCCAAGGACACAGCAGAGGAGAGAGACAGGCAGAGACAGAAGGAGAGAGGGCCCCTCATCAGCTGGGTGACCTTGAATGTAACCATTCTGTGGCTCAGTTTCTTGGTCTATAAACTAGGAATAACAGTAGTGTCTACCTTATAAGATTTCTGTCTAGATTAAATTGGCAATATTTATTAAGCACCTAGGAAAGTGATTGGCATATAGTAAGTGCCTTATAAATGTTGGCTATTATTACCCAGAAAGGCCAACCCCACGGTAGGGAAGCTGGACTCTGGGTCAGGGTTCTCTAAAATATCACGGCAATGCTCCAGGCAGGCTTATCCCAAAGAGTTTGTTATTTGGGGTTATTGTCAATATTACCTCTTCCAGAAGTGTGTGCAGGGTTTGTCCATCCTTAGGCCACGAGCGGATAATTTGTCTGCCTGAGGTTCCATGTTGTGGCCTTGGACAGATAGGACCACTCACTGAGACCCAGACAGAGGTGAGTGGCTAGCGCGGAGCTGTGTTCAGGCTTGGGAAGCCATGGACGTCACAGCACTCCTCATTTGCAGAATACTCCATAAGGCTAGCGCCTCCAGAACCAGTAGTACGTGCTAGCATTCCAGAAACTTCCTGTGCTCTCTTGGGAATGATGTTTCTCTGTTGCCTCCAGGCTTCAAAAATTCTATTTTAGAAATTACTTTAAATGTACTGACATCTGGCTCTAATGCCTCAATATTCTGAGTTAGCTGGCCTGAGGCATGGCCTGGGAACCGACATTTGTTCCTAGTTCTCCAACCGACTCTAATGTGCGGCCAATGCTGAGGACCACTAACCCACGCTGTCTTCTGAGAGCAGATGTGACTGTGTGCCCAGTGTCCCTTCTCTCCTTTCTAACCTCCAGCAGGGCTGGCTGGCTCAGGGACCCAGCCAAGACTGCTTTTCCCAGTCTCCCTCACAGCAAGGTGTGGCTGTGTGGTTTATTTCTGGGAGTGACCGTGAGGTGTGGCTCCTTCAGCCCCTTCCACAGGCAGTGGAGGAGACACAGAACAGGGCTGCAGCTGCAGCCACACTGAGGAGAGCCTCTCTCCACCAAATGGAGCTCTGGCCAGACCTTTCTGGGGAGGGGTCACCGACCTGCCCTGCCCTGGGTTGCCCACCTCCCTTTGTATTATTACATGGAAGACAAATGAAATTCCATCAGTTTGAATCTGTGGTTTTTGGTATTTTTGTTGAAACAGCTAAGCCTATATGTCCTAGGAAAGGCCTCATTGTTGCTTTGAAGTAAAGGATGAATGTCACAGTCCCGTGAGGAACCTGAAAAACGCAGATGCTCAGGACTCACCTCAGCTCTCACCAGTTGCCACGACTGAGGACAGACAAGGGCCTCTGTAGTTTTTACGCAATTTTTGTTTGCTTGCTTTCAAGTTCTTTATTCATTGCTAACTACAGAATGAAATTAAATAATTTTTACCAAATTAATTTGTTAGAGACTCAAAAACCTCATTAGTCACATGCTTAGGAAGTGAAACACCAACAGAGTGATCACTAAGAGATCAGAGGAAATGCCAGTTTTGCCTGCTCACTGCCTTCCTAGTTATTTCCTGAGCATATGTGATCCGCTATTTTTTGAAGACTTTATTTTTTTAGGGCAGTTTTAGATTCACAGCAAAGTTTAGAGGACGGTACGAAGACTTCCCAAAGGTCCCCGCCGCCACACACGCTTGGCCTCGCCCATTACCAATGCCCTCCACGGGGACGGTCCGTCTGCTACGGCCGACGAGCTGCACGGAAACGCCGTCGTCACCCAGAGTTCACGGTTGCTTGCGGTTCACGCCTGGTAATGTGCCTCTGTGGGCTTGGACAGCTGTGTCTTGACATGTATCCGTCATTATGGTATCACACAAGTATTTTCACTGCCCTAAACATCCTCTGTGCTCTGCCTACTCATCCTTCGCCCCGACTCTCGCCCCCTACAAGCCCTGGCAACCACCAGGTTTTGGTTTTGGTTTTTCTTTCTTTTACCATCGCCATAGTTTTGCCTTTTCCAGAATGTTGTATAGATGGAATTGTGGAAAATATAACTTTTCAGATAGGCTTCTTTCACTTAGCAGTTTGCATTCAAGTTTCTACCTTGTCTTTTTGTGGCTTGATAACTCATTTCTTTTTATTGCTAAATAATATTTCATCATGTGGATGTATCACAGTTAATTTATCCATTCATCTACTGAAGAGCATTTTGGTTGCCTCCAAGTTTTGGCAATTAGGAATGAATTATAAATAAGCTGCTATGAACATCCATGTGCAGGTTTTTGTGTGAACCTAACTTTTCAACTCGTTTGGGTAAATACCCAGGAACAGGATTGCTGGGTTAGACATTTGTCGTTTTTAAAGCTCCACAGGTGAGTGTAATGCTGAGGGGGAAACAGCCAAGACTGCTCGCTCCTCTGGCCAGACAGCCTAGGGCTCAGGCCTCTCATGGTGCACACACAGCATATCGAGCCCGGGGCTCGGTGTACCCTCACCCTCTGTTCCCAGCAGCACCTTGGGTGCCACTGGGCCCATGAAGGAGCTCAGTGTGCATTGCCAGTTGGTCCCAGGGACCGAAGAAGGGAAGGGTCATGAAGAAACAGAGAGGGACAAGTGAGAAGCCGCCATGTCCTCACTTCCTGCGGCAGGACAGAACTGTCAAAGCAAGCTGTTCTCAACAGACTGATATTTGAAAAAAAGGGGATTACGAGATGCATATATATAAATGTCATTCTTTTATTTTTTTCCTTTAAGATTTTATTTATTTATTTTTAGAGAGAGGGGGAGGGAAGGAGAAAGAAAGGGAGAGAAACATCAATGTGAGGTTGCCTATTGTGTGCACCCTACTGGGGACTGGCCTACAACCCAGGCATGTGCCCTGACTGGGAATCAAACCAGTGACCCTTTGGTTCACAGGCCAGCACTCAATCCACTGAGCCATACCAGCCAAGGCTAAATGACCTGTGACTGGGACACCAATTTATAGCTTAAAAGTTTGTCAGTCTCTTTGTATTAAGCCAGGTAGACTTCTGGGCATGTGCTGGTTCTGAGTGGCAACTGCAGGTCCCTGAAGATGATGGGGAAGTTCCCTCGACGCAGAAACCCCCCTAGGACTGATGACTCTACATTCTCTTCCAAAATGGCTAATTAGGCAAGCCAAGCAGCATTTGTCTCCCAGAAATCAGATCCTCTCTCAAAGCCTTCACATATGTGAGCCACCCCAGCCCTAATCTGGCTGTCAGGACTTGGCCTTCAGACCACCCTCCATAGTCCAGACAAGCAGAGAAGCTCCCAGGGCCTCTTTATCCAGCACACGTCGGCTCATAGAAACAATCCAATTAACAAGGGCATTGGCACTGCTGCTGCCTCGCAGGAGGCCTCCACAATGCGAGTAACTACATGTCTCACTGAATGGAGCCCTTTTCTAAACCGTCAAGACCTACACACACCAAGTTCCACCTGAACTGCATCTTCTGAAACTCAGGTGCCTAAGACAGAAACGACAGTAAAACTAACAGGAGAGAGATGATAACAGGGAAGAAAATACTGCCTCCGACTCCATGAGAATGTTTCCTAAACTCCAAAGCCCAGAGTGTCTGCTTTCAGGGCTGATGGTGGAATCCTTGAACTTATCCTGATGGGTGACATGGAAGTGAACCTCACCTCATGGTGTGTTATTTCACCAGCTGTAATCCAAGCTTGTTGGATTACAAGTTTCTTGAGGTAAGGAATGGGTCTACAGTTTCTCTCTCAAGGACTATTTCCTATGGGAAGCTGATTGACTGATACCCTGTGACATGTGACTCCCCCCTCCCCCCGCCCCCGCCCATCAACTCCTTCCTTTCTGAGGTTGTGATTGGATTGTCTCAGTGCCTTTGAGAGCCTGGTGTCTCTTGTCCCTGGAGCAGTGGGTTCCGCTCAGAGGGACTGCTTCCAGGACACAGCGTGAAACAGCAAAGCTCACCCCAGAGACTGGGCCCTCAGAACCTATTAATGCCAAATTCTTCACGTGTTATACAAAAGCTCTTCCTCTGTCCTCCAAAACAGCAATCAACGTAGATTAAGAGGTGTGTCGGTTGGGAACTGGCAGGAAACACTCCAAAGTGTTTCCAAAGATTTATCCAAAGAGAGCTGGTAAAGAACACGTGCCTGGGAAGACTACTGAACTTGCCCTCCTCTCCACCCCTTCCCTAGTTGATATTCTAATCTGACCTGGAAGCTTTGTTATGACGAAGCCCTAAACTGTTGCCGAGGAGGAGGCTAAAGCTCACTGAAGCTTCTTCAAAGGCACTTGCCCCTTGTGGATAAGAAGCACGGGCTGGCTGACTTCCTCAGTCAACGAATGAAGACCAGAAAGAAGAGGATGCCCAGGTGAGCTTTAACGCAGAGGCAGCTCAGCAGTCCCCACTTCCTTCTTCACCGGATTCAGGAGAGAATGAGGCACATTCTAACAGAACAGGACAGGGCTAGTGGGAGGACGCAGCTGTGGTTCCCAGGACTATGACCCTAGACAGGGCCCCATGGAGGCTCCTCTTCATGGTGGTCCATGATGTCAGCGCTTGGCTCCATGCCTGCTCACTGTGTGCAGAGGCATGGCCATCACTGAACCCATTTACCTGTTTTCTAGATGGTTGCTCTGTCACAGCACAAGTTTCTAGCAATGTCCCTGAATTTGCCAATGATTCATTGTCATTTTCATTTCTGAAAATCATAGCTATTCTTTTTGACTCTAGGTAATACCCTACCAGGAAATTCCTTAGTTCTCCATGCCCAGAGCTAACCCAGATCTCACGAGTGACCCTCTGCTTGTGGCCTGGTGAACCCAACCACAGTCTGCGCTACTGTCCTGTAGGCACAGGTGGCAAACACAAGGCCCGCGGGCCGAATCCAGCCCTCCACTTTGTTTTATCTGGCCCGGAACCTTCTTCTCCCCGGGAGCAGCACTGAACTCTCGCTTAACTGTTAAGGAGTAGTTACATTTATACAGTCTTAAAATTACATTCAGCCTTTGAAGGCAACCACAAGGCTGATGTGGCCCCTGGTGAAAGTAAGTTTGACACCCCTGCTGTAGAGGGGATGAGAAGGCATGGGGGCTGGTCAGCACAGGGCAGAGTAACCACAAAGATTCTGGGTCCGACAGGCATGAAATCAGATCTAGGCTCCACCACTTGCTAGCTGTGTGACTTCTTTAAATCTGTTTTCTATCTATGAAGTGAGAATTCACCTCACAGGGGTCTCACAAAAATTAAACAAGATAGCATATAGATAGTGATTAACACAGTTCCAGCTTTAGTATAATGCTATTAGTGTAAATAATAAAATAATAATAAATTTTATTATTATTTTGGTTTTCAGGGGCACAGAATTTGATTCATCATGATCGGTCCTTCCCTGTCGCCTTCTCCTGCTTCCCTACTGTTACAGAACAGATGGGAGGGTGTTGAACGATATGAAAGACCCCCCCCCCTTTTTCCCCTGGGGGTTCCTCCCCCTTACCAGGTTTGCTTTGCTCACAGCCAGAGGAAAGACGTAAACGGAAAGGAATTATTATTTATTTGGAAGTTGTACAGACTAAAGTTCTTTAGAATACGCATAAACACACACAGTCCTTCCTTCTCCCTCTGCCCTGTCTGGGGTACCGTATCTCACGCAGGCTCCCGGCACCATCCATGTGGCAAAAAGGAGCACTTCCAAAGCCACAGAGGTCCTGACTCTCACCCAAGCTGTGGGGTCCCCACTCGCCAAAACCGCGTGGTCCCAACAAGACGCTCAAGCCGTGTGGCCCCAAAAAGAGACGCCAAATGACTGCCCTGCCTGGGTTTAAATCCCAGAGCCAATCTTTCTCTGCAGCCTCATTTCCGGCTCCTCCCACAATTGGCTACAGCTGCCAGCATTCAGGGCCGTTGTGGCCCTGTGGTGTGGAGCCAATTATCTCCAAGCTCTTCTGGACCCCATTACAAATCCCTCTTTGGGGCCCGCCTCTTGGCTGCACCCTGTTACACTACCACAGAGCTCCCCATTTTCCCAACATATTTATTTATCCATTCCCTTGTTTTATTTTCTATTGTCATTATTTTATCACATATACTATATTAACAATAGCTTACTTAATTTGACTTTATAAGAAGAGTATTGGCCCTGGCTGGTGTGGCTCAGTGGATTGGGTGCTGGCCTATGAGCCAAAGGGTCCTGGGTTTGATTCCCAGTCAGAGCACATGCCTGGGTTGTGGGCCAGGCCCCCAGTAGGGGGCACGCAAGAGGCAACCACATAATTTTTGTTTTTCTCCCTCACTTTCTCCCTCCTTTCCCCTCTCTCTAAAGATAAATAAATGAAATCTTTTAAAAAAGAAGAGTATTATGCTCTATGTAGTTCCTAGAACTTATTTTCTTGCTCAGTGTTAACCATCATTACACCAATGTTACAGATATCCACCTATGTTGATGTATGTATCTGTAGTTCATTCATTTTTCATTGTTGTATAATATTCTGTTATGTAAATTTAGTAATATATGTATATTTACACTCCTATTTGAGAGCACTTTGGTTTTTGGGTTTTTTTTTTTGGTAAACCACTTTATTCAGATATAGTTCACATACTACACAAGTCACCTATTTAGAGTATACAGTTTGATGGTTTTTAGTTTGTTCAGAGTGGTGTAACCATCACTGTGGTCAGTGTTAGAAGATCTGCATCACCATGAGAGGAAAACTTGTAAACCCACTAGCAGTTACTCACCAATCTCTCCAGTCCCCCAGCCCCTAGCAACCATTGATCTACTTTCTGTCTCAATAGATTTGCCCCTCTGAACATTTCCAATACATGAAGTCAGATACTATGTGGCCTCTTGTGACTTGCTTTTTTCAGCGAGTGTAATGTTTTTAAGATTCATCTATGTTTTAACATGTGTTGGGACTTCACTTTATTGCCAAATAATATTCTATATTTTACTTATCAATTTAGAGTTTATGAGCATTTGGTCACTTGTTTAAGACGTTTGCTCTTACTAACAGTGTTATTATGAACATTATACCACATTATCTCCTGGGCACACATGCAAGAGTTTCTCTGGGATGCTTCCTTGGGTGGAGCTGTTGAAATGTGGGGAACACAAATGTTCAACACTACAAGTTAACGCCAAATTGCTTCTCGAGTGTTTGACCAGTTTATACTCCCACCAGCAAAACTGACACCATTGACCCACATCCTTGCTAATATTTGGTATGGTCAGAATTTCTAGTTTTTGAAAAGCTTGTTCGTTTTATTTTATAATTTTAAGCATTCAAATCACTGCTCTACATTCAATTCATTTCTAATAATAAGATTCTAATGGAGATTCTCCTTCTATAATTATCAGTTCTCCTCTGTAATAGATCTAGCTTTTACTTTCTGAGCCAGAATCTGATGTCACTGTTGATACTAATGTTCTTCCTTCCCAGACGGGCTCACATTTCGTCTCCTGGCTGGTCCCAAGTCCCAACCTACCTCTCCCCGTGAGAAAGCAGAGAGGCTATATTGTGTCCTCGGTCCTCGTAATAAATAGCCACCCCCCCCCCCACACACACACACATGGACACACAAGCACATTCACACCCTGGGTCTCTGGCCACATCCTGACGGGCGGATAACAGGCAGGAAAGCGACACGGTAACCCAGAGAGGGAATCCCTGCTCTTCACGCGCAAAGACTCATCCTGTGAGTGCTGGGAAAGAAGGGAACTCTCAGGTTTGCTTTTCTGCTGTTACTCATCCCTCTCCTTTGTCCCATCAAATTCAAGTTACAATGAATATAGCTATAATTCCGGTGTACTGAATTCTTCCCATAATCTCATTTTATTTACTTGCTATCCTTCCCATTAATTAAATTTCAATAGCATTTTCCCTCCAGAGGGCTCTACAAATAATGTGTACAATAAACACTTCATAAAAAAGGCTAACTCTAGAAATAGTAGAAACAATAGAAGTAGAAAATGGAGCACAGAAATTAAAGGCACAGAGAACAAAGGCTTCCATGATGCTGCTGGAGACGGAGGTGCTCACTGTCCAGACACCCCTAACAAAGGACACGGTGCTCAGCAGAGCAGCTCGCCCAGGGAGCAGGTATGGAATCTCCGGGCCCCTTCCCACGTAACTGGCCTTGTGCTTCTCTTCCATTTGGCTGTTCCTGAGTTACATCCTTTTATAATAAACCAGTCATCTAGGAAGTAAACTTATTTCCTAAGTTCTATGAGATGTTCCAGCAAATTAATCAAACCAAGGGAGGGGTCATGGGAACCTCTGGTTTATAGACAGTCAGTCAAAAGCCCAGGTGACAACCTGGTGTTGAGATTGGTGTCTGAATTGGGGAAGGGGAGCCAGTCCTGTGGGACGGAGCCCTCCATCTGCGGTCTCTGCAGGCAGGCAGTGTCGGACTCGAGGGGAACTGTAGTACATCCCGCTGGTGTCACAGAGTTTCATGGAGTGGGCGAACCCCTATTGTGGGCGACAGGGTGAGGTACTCAGTGAATAAGGAGGTAGAGTTTCCGTTCACAAGGGCTTCAGGGAGAGTCTACTTCTTTGAGTCTACATTTCACGTTTGTAAACTTTTTCCATATGTATGGAAGTGATTATATTATTTTTTTAAAAGATTTTATTTATTTATTGTTAGACAGAAGGGAAGGGAGGGAGAAAGAGAGGGAGAGAAACATCAGTGTGTGGTTGCCTTCCACGTGGCCCCCACTGGGGACCTGGCCTGCAACTGAGGCATGTGCCCTGACTGGGAATTGAACTGACGACCCTTTGGTTTGCAGCTGCACTCAATCCCCTGAGCTATGCCAGCCAGGGCTGATTATATTATTTTTGTTTTAATTTTTATCTCTGATTATTTAGGAAACTAAACATTTTTTAAGGGAAAAAGCAGCAAAAGATGGTGTTGAAATAAGGATACACTTAACAGCTCTATTGACCTATAATAAATTGTATATATCGACAGTGTACAATTGAGTAAGTTTTGATATGTGGCTACAGCTGTGAAACCACCACCATAATTGAAATAATTAACATATCTGTGACCTGATAAAGTTTCCCCGGCCCTTATACCCTCTCATTTCCACCTCATCACCCCATCCACCACTCCCCAGGCAACCACTGATCTGTTTTCTATCTCCATAGGTCAGTTTTCATGTTAAAGTATTTTATATAAAAGAAATAATATAGCTTGAACTCTACCTTTCTTTAGGTTTTTCACAACACGTAACTATTTCACTATTGTTTCATGTGTCGATAGTTCATTTGTTTTTCATTGCTGAGTAGTATTCCATAGTATTGGTAGTATTAGTAGTATTAGTAGTATCCACTACCCTTTTTTATTCAATCATCTCCTGATGGACTTTTGGGTTGTTTCCAGTCTGGGCTACTACTAATAAACTAACATTAACATTCATGCTCCAGAATATGTGTGGACATACGGTTTTATTTTTCTTGGGCAAGCAGAGTGGCATGGCTGTGCCATATGATTTTAGTTGTTTTAGGTGATGAGGTAAATCTTGTTCCCATTATTTAATTTGGGCCACGAGCCTTTTTGAGCATTTTTTTGGAGTGCATGTTTTTAAGGCAAGTAAATTGAAGATAAGGTACCTAAGCTCTTATGCAGAATACTTTAAAAACGTTTACCTTTGTACTTTGTCATTTTCTTTGCCTCTACAATGAATTGAATCCCCCTCCTTCCCCTGTAAGGACATTCAGCTATTGCCCTTGCAAAAGATGGGGTTGTTTCCCTCAGAGTAACAGCCTTCAGTCTCAGGGATTTTATAGTCCAGGGGTGGGCAGAGAGGTATGCCAGGCTGGAAGCTTCAGGAGGAGCTCCCCAGGACCTGCGAGCTAGGCTACATTAGAACATTATTGGACATGGAGCTGCAGTCCTTGTCGAAGCCAGCTCGGAGCCTGGCTTCTGCTGTCACAAAGCTTTTATTTTGTGAGACTATCTGGATACACAAGTGCATAACTGAAGCTGGAGAGCATGACTGGGGTTTACTAGTAGGCCTAGCAACTAACTAGAGCCCAGATGCCTAGATTCCAGGAAGTTCTGTCAATTTGGGGCTTGCTTTGGGCCCTTGCCACCAGTCTCCCCTTCAGGGAATTGGTAACCAGTCTAGGAAGTACATGAGTGACTTCATCTTACCGATCAGGGACTTTGTCTTGTGGACGGAAGGTACCATCACCCTGCGTGCTCAGGAACAGCCTTCCCTCTGTTTCATGGTGCACACTAGCCACCAGCTCCCACCGCCCCCATCACTGTTTGCTAGACAGTGTACAAAGTATGACCTCACTGCGGCCTCACTGTGTGCTGCGACACATAGCTAATGTTCCCATTATGTAGTTAAGGAAACTAAGACTCAAAAAGTTTGCCCAAGATCATTCCTCTAGTAAATGGAAGAAGCAAGATTTAAAAGCCAGCCTAAAGTAATAATGGCTGATAATTTTCCAAAATTATCGATAGGTACCAAACCAAAGATCCAGGAAGCTCAAAGAATACTAGGTAGGAAAAATACAAAAAAACTATGCCTAAGCATATCATATTCAAACTTCAGAAAACCACAGACAGAAAGAACATCTTGAAAAAAGCCAGAAATGGGGGAAAATCTTGTCTATAGAAGATCAAGGATAAGAATTATATTGGATTACTCATCAGAATCCATGCAAGAAAGAAGAGGGTAGAATGACATATTTAACTGATGTTAGTACAGCCCATTTCTTCCTTCTTTTGATTATTTGCACAACATATCTTTTTCTATTCATTTACTTTCAACCTGCCTATATTGTCATATTTGAAGTAAATTTATTATAGACAGTATATGGTTGGCTCATGTTTACTAATCTACTCTGCCAATTTCTGTCTTTTAATTGATATATTAAGATCATTTACAATGTAATTGTAAAGAAATTAAGATAATTTGTAATGTAATTATTGACATGTTAGGACTTAAATCTGTCGTTTCTATAATTTTTTCTTGCATGATTTAGGGGAATATTTTTACTAACTCTTTTGTAACTGCAGATATTTTCATAGTTTTAAGAAGAAATAATTCTATCAGCCAGCATCCTAGGAGGGTGTCTTGTGGCTAAGACATTTATTTTAAGATATTGGTTAATATATTTGTGGGGACTGGCAGGTTTGAAATGAGTAGGGCCGGCCAGCAGGCTGGAAGCTGAGGCAGGAGGTAACGCTGCAGTCTTGGGACAGAAGTTCTTCCTCTTCAGGAAACCTCTGTTTTCGCTCTCGAGGCCTTCAATTGATTGGATGAGGCCCACCACATTATCAAGGACAATCCGCTCTCCTCAGAGACAACTGCTTGTAGCTCTTAACCAAGCTACACAATACAGACGTGCCTCAGTTTGCTGTGCTTCACTTGATTGCACTTCACAGGACCTGCAGTTTTCACAAATTGAAGGCAAGACCCTCCACCAGCAAAAAGGTTACAACTCGCTGGAGGATCAGATGATGGTTAGCATTTTAAGCAATACAATATTTTAAAATTAAGGTATGTACATAGTTTTTTTCCAGACATAATGGTATTTCACACTTAATGTGAAATACTATTTCACACAAAATACTGTAGTTTTTTGTAAACATAACTTTTATGTGCACTGGGAAAACAAATAATTCACGTGACTGGTTTTATGGTGACACTCACTTTACTGTGGTGGTCTGGAACTGACCGCGCGACGTCTTCCAGGCGTGCCTGCAGCTTTGGAGCAACACCTGGGTACCGAGGCCTACACACGCCGACATGTGTGGCTGACCATCACATACTTCATTCCATTTTTTTCTATTTAACTAAGAGTAAAAGCTTTTTAAGAGGTGAAATCACATTTTGGTTGGTTGTTTTTCTGTTCAACTAAAGCAGCAGGCTATTGAACCGCGGGAGGCTTTGGCAGTCTCAGGTGTCAACCAAACATTCCATAAACTGGTGAGTGGGACAGATTGTAAACCCATAAGGTGAAACGTAACGGATGATAGCTTGGAATCACAATCTTGTATTTGATGTGTCTCGAGCATTTTAAATGACTATCTTCTATATCCAAACAACTTTTTACTACAATTGCTTTATGGAAAAAAACTCACTCCCCGACCTTGACTCTCTCAGTCAGAATCTGTGCTACCTGTGATGTCTTTTTTAGATGGAGCATAATTATTTTCCTAACACCAATGAGTGGGCCCTGCAGGAAGGGGGAGGGCGACAATCGTCAGGCAGCCACGCTGCTCTCCCCCAGTGCTGCAAAGATGTCTAAAGAGGAGGCTTACTTCTAAACAGGTCCTCTCCCCAGTGGGCACCAAGCCACCTTGAGCTAAGACACTGATCAGCTCTGCTCGAGGGGTTCCATGGCAACCTGGAAAGGAGGTGTGGGTACCTCTCAGCCAGGGCCTTGGGGCACTGCTGTGTCATGCCAGGACTTTGCAAAAGCACAGACCCATTAAACCAGAACCTCTGAGGGGTGGAACTGAGAATTAGGACTTAAAAAATTGTTAACTTTTATTTGGAAATAATTTCAAACTTCTTGAAAAGTTGCGAGAAGACTAATACAAAGAATATCCACCTGTCCTTTATACCAACTGTGAATGTTTTAACCTATTTGCTTTATCATTTTTCTACACATACACACACGCACACACACACACACACACACACACATACCCATTAGAAGGTTAGTGACCTCATGTCCTTTGCCCCTAAATACCTCAGTATGTACTTCCTAAGAAGAGGGACATTCTCCTCCTTAACCACAGAACAGGTTTCAACTTCAACACTTTTCCCATGGACACAAGCCTCCTGGAATCAGTCTTTATTAACTCCCTAGGTGAGCTCAATGCACAACCCAGTGTGGCAACCACAGGGCTACTGAAACTCGCCCCAGGATCTGGGTTCCCAGGAAAAAAAACAGGGAAGAGGTTGATGGCCCAGACTGGGTTTTGTAACTTCCTGAGGCTTAAAACAGAGTAAACTGGCCGCAGAGATTACAAATAGCCACAGGGGTGTGAAGTACCCCTAAGGAATGTAGTCAGTAGTATTGTGATAACCACGCTTGGTGCCAGTTGGGGACTGGAAATGTCAGGTGGACTTGACGTATATGACTCTCTAACCACTGTGCTATACACTTGAAACCAATACTAAATAATACTGAATGTAAACTGTAATTGAAAAATAAAATTTAAATTTAAAAAATGGCTATGCACCTGGAGAAAACCTAGGTCTGGGCAATCCTCTGGAAAGCTCTGTTTGACCCTCGCTCCCCCTCTTTTCCTCCATCTCAATTCTCCATATGCCCTGTGGACTTTCCTGTGACCCAGGTTCACTTCATACATGGCAGGTGATTCGTTAACAGTCTAATGTTAATATCTGTTGAGAAATTAACAATCTATTGAGAAATTACCCTGAGCTCTGTTCAAACTGCTTTAGAATTTTTTAACTAAAATGAATACTTCTTATTTCTAGTAACCCACCCCACAGCCTTTGAAGAAGACCGTAATGGTTGGCTTCATGTATCAATGTGAATGGGCCACAAGGTGCTCACATATTTAGTTAAACATTATTCTGGGTGTTCCTGTGAGGGTATGTGATGTGATTAACATTTGACTCAGTGGACAGAGTGGAGCTGATTGCCCTCCCCAAAGTGGGTGGGCCTCATCTAATCAGTTGAAGGCCTCTAGAGAACCCAAGTCTGAGTGAGGGAGAAGTCACCCTCTGCCTGACTGTTCTCCAGCTGGGACATCAGTCTTCTCCTGCCTTCAGACTTGAACTTAGGTAGGAACCACACATGAGTTGTTGGGTGTCTCCAGCTTGTAGGCTTGGTTTTTTTCCTTATAATGTTTCTTTAGATATCTGAAGATGATCAGGAGGGTTTTGTGGATTGTCCCCTGGGACAGAAGAGGGCTATGAATACTCTGAAACTTGTTGTATTTGCAAATGTGCATTTTTCCGAGGAGAGAAACCCATAAACTGGATCGGACCCTGGGAAGGGGTTGGATCTAAAGCATTACATGCCCCCGCAGCAGAGTGAAAAGGTCCTGTCCGGCAAAGGAGCCCATTTCTGACCCCCCACCCTGGACTGATCACTCAACCCCTCTGTACCTCAGGCCCCATGGCTCCGAGGGCAACATTTTGCACAGACTGGTTCTCACCTCTAGTCTTTGCTCCTCCATCTGGGATCAGACTATGCTTTTCAATCCCAACTCCCCTTATTGCTCTCTCTCTGTCTTCAGTCTCAAATGGTCCTCACTGCCAATCCCTCTTCAGAGCAGTCAAGCAAGCACTACTCCTGAAAATAGAAAATTTCCACTTCTTCTCCTCCTGGCTCCACCTAAACCCCACGAATGCCCTGGAGCTTCTCAGAGAGTACCCCAGCTGAGGCATTTTACCAGTGTATTCCTCCCACAAGGACTATTTGCAGTTTTTCGGCGGGGGTGGGGGGTGGGGAGAGGGGGGCATCTTGGGACGAATGACAAATCTTCACCAAGCAAGGAACGCACCTCTATTAGTGACGTTGAGACCCAGTGAAATTCAGGTGGAGCAATTGTTTGGGGTGGATCAGGCCCCCTCTAGAGCAGCACGTCACACCACCAGGGCGATGTCCTTCTCCTCAGTGGGCCGGCCCTGCCTCCAGCCGCCCCGGTGTCTCTTTCGTCCCCACACTCTGCTTCACAGCCCCTTGCTCCCACCCAGCGCTCTGCTCCCGTGTCCTTGCCCACCGGCCAGGATGCCTTCTGTCCGCCTTCAGCCCAACCAAAGCCTTCACTCTTCTTTCAAGTCCTCACTCAAGTTCCACCTCCTCCGAGTCCCTTGCAAGGTCTCTGGCAGGAGGGCGTGTCTCTCATGCTCACAGCATCCTGCATCTCCTCTCCCTCTCATAGCAGGCATTTCCACTTAGAAACTCATTTCTCTTGAATTCTCTAATTGCTTCAGATGGAAAGGCCTTACCTCCTCTAGTGAAATTATTAACTTTGGGGCATACATTTTTCTCTCATAATTGAGAGTTTATTGGGTTTTTTTGTTTGATTATTGTGATGAAGACGTTATGAGCAATATACACCTAATTTATAATGCAAGTACTAAAATCCACAAGGCCATGTAGTTGTAATACTTTCCCAAAGAATTATCCCAGTTTCTCTTTGAAATTATTCCAGTTACTCTCCAACAGAAATTTAGAGGAAAACTTTCCTTAAAAAGAGGCTACTAACCATCAGTATTTTCAAATGTTGACAGGTTGTTTGCTCTAAATTCCCACTAATTCCTAATTTAATATCATGCACATCACATACTTACTAGTATCCAATTTGTCACAGCAAACTGATAAAGGACTGTGTGATGGCTGTCACTGTCTAGCTGCTCTGCTGTTTGGGCTGCTTTCATCAGAGGTGGCCTGTTTGCTAAAAGGCACCATCAAAGGTCACCGGGATCAGTGATCATTTAACACTGTGACAGCGGCCGGGTATGGCCTGCAGGCTGGGGGGAGGTGGAGGGGAGAAAATGAAGTGGGTATGAAGGGACCTGCCTTCCTCCTGGACAGCAGTTAGAGAATGAGCTGGGGGAGAGGGGTGAGCTCAGGTGGTGACTTGAGAAGTAGCCCCAGGGGACTCATAGTCCAACTGTAGGCTTTAGCTGAGAGCTGACTTGTCCTTCTTCCCACTTTCAATGATCAGAAATGCAGCAGTGTCTAGTCTATCCATCACTTCCTTTCACCTGTCCCTAGCGACCAGTGACATGCATTTGCAAGGTGAGAAGGGCTCTGGGCTCCATAACAGAGCCTTCCTCTGGGCACCATTAGAAGCCCTTAGAGGCACCTCACCTGGAGCTCATTAACGCCTCTTAAACTCAAGGTGGCAGATGTAGCTGACTCACATTCTGTGTGTGGTCCACTAAGAGCCTCCAGCTCTTCGTTGGCTCTGTGTCTCCCCTGGCCTCTCAGTGCCATGTTTGCACAATTTAATTTTTGTGCCTCACAGTCTTGGAGGCACTGTCTTTATAGGACTGACTTTCCTTGCTCTGTGACCTGGGGCAGGTTCCAGGACCCAGAGGGTGGCAGGTCAGGCTCCTAGAGGGCGGGGGCAGCCCTGTTCCTATTTCATCCCGTGTACACCTCCCCTCCACAGAGTAGGCATCCAGTAATTAATTATGTCGGGACCAGTGCAAACTTGGGAGGGAGCAATGACAGTGCATCAGCCAGATGTCAGGAGAGAACAGAGGTGCGGGTGGCAGTGGGCAGAGCAGCAAGTCAGGCTCCAGCGGCAGCAGATCAGCGGCAGGAACAGACGACTCTGAACTGGGTGAGGGCAGTATTGTGTCCCCACCAATCAAGAAACCCCAGTAATGCTCAGCACCCACCCCCAGCAAAGCAGGGTGGTGGGGACACTGTGAGGAATGCAAGTCAAATGGCACATTAAAATACTCACACAGACTGGGTGAAGTAAGTACTGAGCACTGTGCGCAGTCAGCAGGGGAGGATAGGGGAGGACAGGGAAGGGACTGGGCACAGCTGAGATGAGGCTGGGGAGAGCCAGGTCTCAGATGGCTCCTCAGAGGAGGTGGCCTTCCAGCTGGGCTGCAGCAGAGGAGTGGGATTTTGCTTGTTGTCAGATAAAAACTCTAGGCTTGACGAGGGTGACCTGGACTGATTTTCTGGTAGAACCGGCACAAGCATTTAGGGGCGTCCGCCTCTTTACCTTCAAATGACTTCCAAGAGTGACACAGCTTTAACAGATTTGGGGCCCTTGCTGTTGCCAAACCACCTTCTCTTCACTCTCTTTCATGATCTACTCAAACACAGGCACTCTAGACTTAGTTGGAAGAGTGGGGAGCCAGCCCAGGTCCCTAACACATTGCAAGGACTCAGGCCAGAGGATGGGGTGGAGTTTTAGGAGGCAGCTTAGCAGCTCAGCTCACGTGAGAGTGCCCCAGATCTGGCCTTCTCAGGCAGGGCAGCTGCTGGCTCAGGATGACTCTGGACTGCCGGAGGATGAAGAAAACCACAGCAGAGCCAGGAGGCCAGGTCATCCCAAGCTGACCTACGAAGGCCTCATTTTGCTTCTTTTTTCCCCTTTCTCTTTGCATTAAAAATGCACTTGAAAGCCAACATCATTCAAAGCACATCAGCCCTTTCATTCCTATTTTGGGTCCATGGTTCATACTTTTGTTGTTTGTGCATCGTAGAGGGTGGCAATCTGATCTCATTTCTCGTGCACATTCCACCGTCATAGCAAACCATCTTTGCGGGAACCGAACCACAAGCATAATCCTCGGCGTGAGGAGCGGAGGAGCTGTGAGAGGTCAGCCCTCAGAGGGAGAGAAGAGTTCAGCACCACCCCCAACAGAAGGTGGGGACCAGACGGGACAGGACTGGGAGCTGCACTGGGGGCGGGGGGGGGGCAAGGTTTGCAGGCTCTGTGCACACTTCCTATCTCAAGTCCAGGTGTTAAGAATGGAGGTGGGACCATCCCTGTGACTGGGGGAGCACTGAGCTCAGTGGGATTTCTGCGACCATGATGCGGGGGTGGGAAAGGGTGGCACCAAGGGAGCCGAGTCCGTCTCAGGACTGTTCCAAGATTGGAGGTGTAGCACGTATTTTATGCTCCGCGCATTTTGACACTTGATTACCATTACCCGCAACACAGTTTCCAATAACTTTGTGCATGTTGGCAGGTCTGTAAGCTCCTTCAGGAGAGGGGCAGAGAGTATTTTTCTTTTCTGAACGCCACAGTGCTCAGGAAAGCTTTGAGCCTGTAGCAGGCTCTCAGCAAAATAAGTAAAAATAAGTACTTGCTGAGTTGCCTCGCCTTGAATATGATGCACCTCCAACAATTTTTAGAGCTTTGTAATAAAGTGTCAGAGCAAAGGGTGGGGCTGGGGGGCGGGGTGGCTCACAGCTGTCCAGGACTTGCTAAGAGAGAGATGGAAAGAAGAAAAGACCAAATAAACATTATTTCCTTACTGTCTCTGGGATTAGTATTGAGTACCTTCAGCATCATCTGTTTGTGGTATATTTAAGGGACAACATATAGAAAAAAATCCCCGTCTTGCATCATTTCTCCAAGTCACTTGGACTGTTCCTCTGCTCCAGTGGGTCCCAATTCCATCGTGGACAATTTCTATTTTCTTTTCAATCTGGGAAGCAGCGCAGTGAGTCCTGGACCTGCCTGTGGTGTGGGCGTCAGAGGGCCGCCCTCTCACACACTTCCTCCAGGAAACCCACCTCTCCTCACGTGTCTTTTATCCGACTGAACGTCCACTGAGTGCAAGATCTGCCCTTCAATGGCCTCTGCTCTCTGAAGTGGACAAGAATATTTAAAGGAGAAATGCCTCAAAGGAGTGGGTAGGGTTGGTAGAGCAGTCTTAATAAAGTTTCCTTCTCCCAGTTATTTCCCCAAGGTGTTGAAACCCAGGCATAGTTTGATTTCGTTTTTTTCCTGCTATTGATTTTTCTGCTTAGCAGCATCTTGCTCAGGGAGAATCCCGACTCTCACTGTCATCTGATTTCCTCCTCAGGAGCTGAACTGTCCCATTGGGGCAAATCTCACCGGGGCAATAGAGCTGCTCTCATCAAACTCTCTCTGCTCTGCCCTTCTCCTCTAAAGTACTGGAGTGGAAACCTAAGCTGTTGGTCCCCAACACCAAAGGAGCAGAAAGGAGCAGAGAGGACTGCCACTTCTCCAACATAAGCACATGCCACATTATGGATAATCAAATCATAGCTTTGCAACTCTCTCAGGAGCACAGCACGGTTTGCCAGCACGATCGCACCAACCCCTACAACACCATGTGAGGCAGGCATGAGCCCCGCTCCGTGGTCTCCTCCAGCCCCCATAGAGAGAAAGGGAGTGTAGATCGCATTGCACCTCAGCCCTCCTGTCTCAGCAGCACTTGGGCCGCACCCTGCCCAGTTCATTCTTCATGTTGCCTCTATAAAAAATATACTGTGTGGGTGAGAATAATTAGGTAATATTAAAATGTCTTGCTTTACCAATTGAGAAAGAGGAAACGAAATGTCCCCAGGAATGCATCTCAGAGGGACTGAACATGTCAGAGACACAAAAAGTGTCTTGGCCATTTGCTCCTGTATTTAGGTCTCCTTTGCCCTCGGGGTATCCCAGCATCAGTGTCTGCCATGTGGGCAGGACCCAGATGGTGACATTCAATCCATCACTGAGCTCTGACATCAGGGGGCACTTCTCTGGGAATGCAGGCGGCTGGACATCAGTGGCCCCCACAGATCAGCAGGGACATGCCTATTTTCCATTAAGCTCCAACCAGAACTTAGCGACTGAAAATTCTAGTTCCCTTTTTCATTTCTCACTTCCTTTTTTTTTTTTTCTTAGCCGTGATGCCCTTCCTTCCAGCCTTTCCTGGCTTTAATTGGTCTTCCAGCTCTGCTGGATCCACCTTTCTTCACACTTTCTCTTCTCAACTCTGTCGTTTCCATTTTTCTAGTCGCCTTTTGGCATTCCTGTCTAAGCATATGAGAACACAATCCTTTAGTGAAAATATGACCCACTTTACAATCAGATTTTCTGTTGTGTGTTTGCAGCGACCCTTTCAGATCTCTCCCTGTTTACTGACCTCTTCAAAACCACTAATGAGCCAGCAAGTGGCAGGTACAGAGAGAATGAGTCTCTGAACATTTGGTAGAACAATTCCTCTTTGTAACAATGGCTTTCTTTGGTCAAGTGTGAATCGTGTTTTGTACACATTTTACATTTTTGGCTTTAAAAAGTGGTTAAATCTTGGATCAGATCCTGTCAAAATTACT
>PVJI01017506.1:0-35443 GCA_004026765.1 Micronycteris hirsuta
TCTTTCCCTCTGAGGTGATGATAAATTGTTGAGAAGTAACAGCCTTTATACTAATAACAGAGAAAAATTGATTCTAAGATTTCATCATTTTGTTTACCAGCTGTCTTTACAATTCTATAATAACCCTAGCCCACATTCAAAAAATTGTTCAGAGATAGTAAAACAGGCGAGAACCAAATGAGCTCTGCTGACATTAGTTTAAGCAGGGGAACAGGCAGGAAAGAAAGATTTGATCCAGAAACTTACCTACATCTCAGGCATGATATCCGGTGACCACATACTCGGTGCTGAAACACAACTCAGGAGCATTACATCATCATGACAAACTTTCATTGGCTGCAGAAACCCCAAGGATCAGACAGGCTTTTAAGGTGCTGTGTGAAAACTCCTGTTGGTTCTTTATCAAGCTATTGCCAAATATTGAAAGACAGATTTGTTAAATACTGTCATGGTTGTGCTCACAAAACATTGTTAACCATTTCCTATGCGTGTTTCTCTCCCTTGTGGTCACTAGTTTTATATTTAACTCTAACCTGTTGGGAGATGTTATTTTCTTTTAAAAAAATAAAAACTATGGATTTGTTTTCATTTAGCTTGCTGTTATTGAAGGTGCACAGTGTTGCTCTGTCACTGGCTCTTATTTCCCTTGTTATTCTTCAGGCCATCTTTCTTATTTTTAAACTGTATCTGAATCAGTAAATCTAGTTTCCTTTCTATTACTTATTCTGTCCTTATTCTGTTTAGGCAGAGAAGACCAGTACCCACAGATTCAAGAAAGTGCAGTGTATTTATTTATTTTGAGCAGTTTAATTGAAACTAGGGCACAAGCCCTTACTTCCTTATTGTTCATTTTCATTGTTAGTGTTTTTCTATTGGACTCTATGAGTCATTACCATGGTGACTTACAAACCCAAACCATGCATACAATTTGGGGGCGTGAGGAGCTTTCAGTGACTGACTGAAAGGGTAGGATGATGGTTAGAGTCCCTGCCCCACATCTTCATCCTTTTCTCCTGCCTGACGTGGAAACTTCAGATGTAGGGGGAAGTGCTCTTGTTATAGAAGGAGGAACATTTTAACAATTAGATAGGTCATTTGGGAAATGACAATAAAATCACATTACCAGTGAGTATCAACTTCTCTCCCTCTCTCTCTGTCAGTTTGTCTGTCTGTGTCTCTTTCTCTTTAAGCCATGCAGAGAAAGACCAGGATGATGACAGCAGTGACTGAATCAATGTTTTTTTCAGTGTTTTGTGCCTGCTGTCTCCTAAGAACTTGACTCTCAAGTCTCTTAAAGACAAGTAAACACACATACAAATATCCTATGCCATTCCTAAGGTCAGGAACTAGGAAATACATTTCAAGTACATGTCTGGCCTGCTCAGCTCTGTTGCGAATGCCTTCCTATTGCTCTCAGACTCCCGTCCTTAGTATGTGCCTTGGAAGGAGCCAGTCTATCTATTGCAAGAGGAGAGGCTGGTAAGAATATGACCTTCAGAGAGAACCTTTTACTGCTATTCCTTTGACTCTGGTCTGAGAAGAATAACTAGTGATTATTTTTCCATTACGTGGTATGACATCAAGGAGTCAAGCCCTAGATAAGAATTTTGAGATATTTAGGAACTTTCTAAAGAAGGAAAGAAGGAGCATGCCAGTCAAAGGCGCTCTGTTTTATAGCTGGGGTACTCGAAGTAAAGTATGGTATGTTTTCTGCCCTTAAAAGTTTCATACTAGAAAGGAGACAAATGTTAATCGATAATTACTACTAAAGTCTGATAAAGACTGATAATAGTGATACAGTAGTCCCTCTTATCTGTGGGGGAATGCTCCAAGAACCCCAGTGGATGCCTGAAACCATTGATAGTACTGAACCTATATATACTATATATTTTTCTACATACCTATGATAAAGCTTAATATATATAATTATATATACACACATATATAAAGCTTAATATAAGTAATTAATATACACATATAGTGCAATAAAAGGTTAACAACCATGAATAATATAGAGCAATTTTAACAATATACTGTAAAAAACTTAAGTGAATGTGGGTGGCCTCACTCGAAATATCTTATTGAACTGTGCGTACCTTTTCACTTAAGGAAGCACTGTATGGCTTCTTTTGGCATACCTGAGTTGTCAGCATCACTGCTCTTGTGCTTTGGGGCCCGTAAAATAAGGGTTACTTGAACATAAGCACTGAGGTTAGGCAACAGTTGATCTGATAACCCAAAGCTACCGAGTGCCCAATGGGTGGGAAGTGCACGTAGTGTGAACGTGCTGCACGAAGGGATGATTCGTGTCCCACAGGGGATGGAACCGAACAGCCAGAGACCGCATCACGCTGTTCAGAACAGTGTGCAGTTTAGAGCTTAAGTTGTTTATTTCTGAAATTTCCCGTTCAATATTTTGAGACTCGGGTTGACCATGGGTAACTAAAACCATGGAAAACAAAACTGCAAAGAAAGGGGGATTATTGTATAATACATTGGTGGGCTTGTAAACGGGAATGGGAGGTCTTTGAAGAGGGGAAATTTGAGCTAAATTTTGAAGAAGTATGAGTTAGGTAGCTGAAGGGAGGTAGACTAAGAATTCCATTAAGAGAAAATATAATTGAAAGAAAAGGAGGAATAAATACCATGGCTTTTTTTGAGCAGCAGCAAATAGGTATGTGTTTATGGAAGGTAAGTGTAGTGTGGAAGATAAGGCTAGATTGATAGACATGATCAAATCATGAAGGGCTTTGTGAGCTAAGCTAGGCTTTAACTTGAAAGCCACTGTAGGTCATTGAGGAACTATAATCAGATTTGTGACTAAGCTGTATTAGTCTAGTGGTAGCATGTAATGGATAGGAATGTGCTGGAACCAAGAATATGAGTTAGCTTGTATTCCAGTTAGAGTTTTGGCAGGAAACAGATGGCACTTTGAAAGGGCTTAACTGTGGAGAGATTACCGAAGGACTATTTAAAGGGGTGTGGACAGGGTTCAGGGAATTAACAAAGGATGGTAAAGTACCCAGGGAAACCACAACAGAAGGAAACTGCTACTGCCCTATGCTTATTACCAGAAACTGAACCAAGAAGAAGCACCAGAGAAAGGAAGGTGGGTGTTGCAGTAAATAGAGTTTAGCCTCTTTGGGCATAGAGAAGGGTAGACAAATGTAGAGAAAGTATCTTGAGGTGGAAGGATGGTAGGAAGTAAATAATAACCAGCATGGCTGGCTAGCATAGTACTCCATGGCAGAAACAATTAGGACCTGAGCTAAGGCAGCGGGGCTGAAGAGAAGTAAATAGATACCCAAAATTTTGAGGAAATAGACTCAACAGTACTGCTGAATGTTGTGTGTGTGTGCCTGAGAGAGAAAAAGACAATGGAAACATGAAAACATCTGGGTAGAACAATTCATGGATTGTTTTTTCAATATGGACAAATGGATGGGTAGTTGTTGGTTTATTGACAGAAAGTGTCATGGGTGTATGCTTTTTTTCAGCCTAGGAAAAATTACATTTGAATGCTTTTGGAATAGCTATATAAAAATATCCATGTCTGGAGTCAGAACAGAAATCAGGGATAAAAGATCAGACTGTGGATTTCCAGTCAAGATGGTTCAATACCAGATGTGGCTCACCTCTTCACACAATCACATCAAAGTTACAACTTAAATACAGAACAGCCATCACTCAGGACCATCAGAAATCAAGATGAATGGAAGTCTGACAGCTATGGAATTAAAGAACCATGTCCATCCAGACAGGTAGGAGAGGTGCAAATGCAGAACAGGCTGGGCCCTCACCCATGTTTGGTGGATAAGAATTAGGGGGGCATATCTTGGGAGACCACACCAGGCTTCCCAGCCCAGGGTTCCAATGCTAGGAAACTAAGTCCCCACAATTCTGGCTGCAAAAACCAGCAGGGATTGAGTTGGTGGAAGAAATTTCTAAAGCCCGAAGCAGTTCCACTTAAAGAACCCACACAAAGACTTACCTACTCAGACTCACTCCCTCTGAGCTCCAGCACTGGGGTAGAAGCTTAAAAGGCACAAGTGGCATACTGGGAGAAACTAAAGTGTCTGGCATCAATGTGAACAGGAGCCATTGTCCCTATTTTAAACCGCCCCCCTCCCCCACCATGGAGCTACAGAGCTGGCAAACTGGGGCCATATCTGAGACTCCATCAACCTGGCTAACACTGTTTGACCCACCCTGCAGATCCTCTGAGGCTCTGCCCCACCCATCTTATGGGCCCAGTCAAACTGCTTTTCCATGTGAATGGCTGGTCTTGGCTCATACCACACAACTTCCTAAATCCTCTCAAATGGCAATGGGCCGCAGTGGGCCCCAGACTCACTGCTAGCAGCAGCCAACCTACATTCACAGCTTGGCTTTGCCTGGGAATCTCCAAGCCCAGCACAAGTAGCAGCTATCTCAGATTGCCTTATAGCTCAGGCAGGGTGGCCCCTGGCAAAACACAGATTTGGGCTTTCCTTGGCCTGCACAACCTGGGAAACCCCAGGGCCAGTGCACCCAGTGGACAGCTACAGACCACATTGGAGCACCACCACCCTGCCCCTGCACTACTAATCGTCCACAGAGGGCAGAGGTTGGAGTAAGTGGTCATAGCCAGTCCTTGTAGCTGACTGGCTTGGGTAAATCACTTCTATTGATCTGCCAACAGCAACCACGGCTCAACTACAAGAGGAGGGTGTACTCAGCCCACATGAAGGGTGCAGCTTGAGTGCCAGCTTGATAGGGGAGGCTGTGCCACTGGACCCTACAGGATACCTACTACATTAGGCCACACTACCAAGACACTGAGTCAAAGCAGCTCCACCTAATACAATCTATCAGATGCAGAGTTCAAAACACTGGTTATAAGGATGCTTAAGGGACTTAGTGAGGACTTCAACAGCATAAAAAAGATCCAGTCAGAAATGAAGGATACACTAATTGAAATAAAGAAAGATTTACAGGGAAACAACAGTAGAGTGGATGAAGCCAAGAATCAAATCAATGATTTGGAACATAAGGAAGCAAAAAACAACCAATCAGAATAACAAGAAAAAAGAATCCAAAAAAGTGAAGATGGTATAAAGAACCTCTGGGACAACTTTAAGAAGTCCAATATTTACATCATAGGAGTGCCAGAAGGAGAAGAGAAAGAGTAAGAAATTGAAATCTATTTGAAAAAATAATGAAAGAAAACTTCCCTAATTTGGTGAAGGAAATAGACATGCAAGTCCAGGAAGCACAGAGTCTCAAACAAGATGGATATAAAGAGGCCCACTCCAGGACACATCATAATTAAAATGCCAAAGGTTAAAGATAAAGAGAGAATCTTAAAAGCAGCAAGAGAAAAGAAGTTAGTTACCTACAGGGGAGTTCCCATGAGACTGTCAGCTGTTTTCTCAAAAGAAACTTTGAAGGCTAGGAGGGATTGGCAAGAAATATTCAAAGTTATGAAAAGCAAGGACATACAGCCAATATTGCTCTACCTAGCAAATTTATCATTTAGAATCACAGGCAGAAAAAAAGCTTCCCAGACAAGGAAAAAGTAAAGGAGTTCACCATCACCAAGCCATTATTACATGAAATGTTAAAGAAACTTATTTAAGAAAAAGAAGATCAAAACTATTAATAATAAAATGGCAAAAATGCATATCAACAATCGAATCTAAAAAACAAACTAAGCAAAGAATCACAAAGGCAGAATCATGGCTATGGAGAGCGTTTTGATGGTTGCCAGATGGAAAGGGGATGTGGGGGAACGGGTGAAGAGGTGAGAAGGTAAAGAAGTACAAATAGGTAGCTACAGAACAGCTATGGGGATGTGAAGTGCAGTACAGGAAAGGGAGTAGCCAAAGAACTTGTATGTGTGATGTATGGACATGAACAGTGGTGGCAGGATTGCCTGAGGGAGTGGGGGGTGTTGGGTGGAGGAGGGCAAAGGGGGGAAAATCAGAACAACTATAATAGCATAATCAACAACATATAATTAAAAAATAAAAATAAAAAAACAGGGCTGTACATTTGGGAGACACGAGTACATGCATCATCGTTGAGACCATGGATGTGGATGAGGTCGCCTGGTAAGAGACTGCACAATACAACGTGAAGGAACGGAGCTGATGTATAAACCTGGGAACACAGAGGTTTCAGAGGCCACCGGAGTACAGAGGCCCAGAAAGAAAAATTGTTTGTTTTTGTTTGTTTTATTAATGGGAAATAAAAATTCCTGCTTGGAACAGGGTAAGATCAAGATATTCAAAAAGTAAGAAAGCAGAGAGGAAATGACTAAGAAAAACTTCCTTTAGAATGCAGAAACGAATGGAAAAGGGTGCCCCTTTTAAAGTAATGGGAAGGCAAATTCTGAAGCCTTGAATTTCTCAGTGAAGCAGGAGGGGAAGTCATTTGCCGAAGCCTGAAGAGAGTGAGAACACTTGCGGAGTTTGAAGAAGAAAGTGAAGTGTTTGAAATTGAGGGAAATGGGAAAGGAAATTGAAGAGAAACATAGGCAGCACCAATCTGTGGTGATGCCAGATTAAACTCGTTTGATTGTCTCCAGCAGTGTTTGCTGGAATAGGTGTTAAAGTGGAGAAATGAAATAGTTCTATCAATTCAGGTTTGGGGTCTAGGAAGGCAAGTGTGGGCAAGGTGAAACATTCAGCAGGGTAATCAGTTAAGGATAATGGTTAAGAGGTTTTTAGAAGAGACAGGTCATAGGTTCCTCCCTTATTTCTGTGGCATGCGTTCGAACAGTCACATGGCAGGTGTACAAGCTTCCTGCTGATTGGTCCTATCTTATGAATAGGTGGAGAAAGACTAAAGTGAGAGGAAAATCAACCACTGTGTACTCGAGGTTTCAGTGAGCTTAGCGAGTAAGGCATTGGGAGTGAAAAAGTGGTAAACTGAAAAGATAGGTTGTTGCAGTGAAAGAGGTGTTCAGACTTTATGGTTTTAAAGGTCATACCTGGTGTATTATTCAGCGAGGGCTGCCCTAATAAAAAACCACAGACCGGGTGCCTTAAACCACAGACATTTATTTTCTCACAGTTGTGGAGGCTGGAAGTTGAAGATCAAGGTGCCAAGAGGGTTGCTTTGTCCTGAGGCCTCTTTCCTAGGTTTGTAGATGGCTGCCTTCTCCCCATGTCCCCATGCGGCCTTTTCTCTGTGCATTCCAATCGTTGGTTTTTTCTGTCTCTCCTTAAAGGATGTTGGTCCTATCAGATTAGCTAGGCTTCTCTCTTATAACTGCATTTAACCTTAATCACCTCCTTAACGACCCTCTCTACAAATACAGTCACATCGGGGATTAAAGCTTCAACATAAAAATTTTGGGAGAACACCATTTAGTCCATAATGCATAGGTAGAGGGTGGGTCAGGGGAGTGAGCTGCTAGAATGGAACGTGAATGAAGGTCATCAGGATTGAGGTGACCTATTTACTCTGGCTATCGTGTGACCCCACATTTTATAATCGAATTTTTTAATCATCATGTTCCAATGGGGTTTTGACTGAATTTTCAGAATGAAACTAGTAGAATAATGATAACACCAGTAATAGTATAACTCATAGTTATCTATAGAACTTGGAGATCAATTAAAGCATTTCACATAAAAAATTTGTTCTACATGTATAGATCAAGTTGAAGAATCTCTATTTCTATGTGTGTATGTATCCATATATACCATAGTGACATAGTTTTTTTGCCTCTGGAGAACCATGTTTGGATTAGCTAAAACTTAATCTTAGAAGGCTCCAAGTGGTTTGGAATGTATTGGGAAAGTACTTGGGGGAAAAGGAGCTTCCTTATTGAATTCAAAGGTTGGATCTTGTGACCTTTCACAGTTAATTTCCAAACAGCATCTTCTGCAAGTTCTCCACCAGCCTCTCCTCACCTTGGAATCAGATGCATAATGCTTGAGTTGTTCTAAGATCATGTAATGCTTAAAGTTATTAATCCAAACTAGGCATTATTGAAAATTACTCAAGAGGTTTCAGACTAGAAAACATCACAGTTTACCTTTGCTCTGTAAGTCTGGCTTGGCATTCATTTCCGTAGAAGTCTTATGATTCTTAATTTTAGAGTGAATATTTCAGAGCAGGCATTCTTTATGAACTAAATCGACAGTTTTCCCAGGAAAGTGTGCTGGCCTTCTTAACTCTGTCACACAATGTACTCATTGTACCTTTCAGCTATGGTTAACTACACATGTATTTTACTTTCAGTTGTAGGCCCAATGTGCATGAAAGAAGCAAGCATCCTCTGAGGTTTGAATCCCAGTAGCAGTAGGGATGCACATTAAGTTGAGATTTGTTCTTAACTGGGGATTCTCTTTCACTGGGGGACTACTGGACACTTTTCGTTGTAGAAAAATTTAGGTATTACTTCCATGGCTGTGGTTCGTTTATCTACTGCAGGTATGTTCAGAGAGTTCTCTTCTAGTGTTTGCTTCTTTTGTCAGGAAGGAATTTCTGCCCTTCATTTGGGAATGCAGCACTTTCCTTACCCAGTGCACATCAACCAAACACCACATCCTCCATCTCACAGCATCCATCCAATAGCAGTTGTCAAGGAAAGAGAGAGAGGAGGGGACGCAAAGAAACCTTGTGCATACCTGACGGTCTGCTTAAACAGAGCTCATGCTGCATTAGGCGGTTGGATTAGAAGGCACTCTGATAAACGCAGGCAGGAATGGTAGTGTTTACACTGTTTTTCCTGTTAATAACTAGGAATAATCTATGATTTAAAAGTTTACATTTTAATAGAATATGGCTCAACTTGTTTATTGAACATAATAAATGAAGCTCTTGCTGTACGTATTATGAATAATTACATTAAACAAATACTTGACATGGGAGAAAACATGGCGTATATATGATCTCAGAATTCACCAGGAATGGTAGCTCATTTTCCTAGCAACTCCTTACTTGTTTATTTGTGTATTTGTTTATTTATTCTGGAATACCAGTGAACAAATTAGTCTAGGCTGTTGGCTAATTAGGTGAGGTACAGTTTAGATTTGTGACATTTAGAAGCCTGTACAATCGCGACCTTATAATTCCTGACCATGGGGAGTGTGCTGAGCTCTGTGAAAACAAAAGTGACAGAGAGTCAGTTTTCCTGCTAAAAGTATAAATGTGGGGATCCCTTTTTGGTAATTAGTTACACATTGGCTGCAACAGTCAACCAGTCATGCTCAGTTTCATTATACTAAGCCTAATTTTATATTTGACTCAGTATTGTATATGTGTATGGTAATAACAGATGCTAGACTTTCCTCAGATTCCTGTTATACCCTGCACAGCTTCCAACCATGGTGAAAGGCAATGATTTCTTCTTCTATAAGAGGGACTAAGATTCTGCAGTAGTTGCTTTGATGCTGGTAAGGTAGGATAATGCATTTGACTTCTTAAAAAGAGTACATCTATTTGCAATGTACTTGGTGTGGGATTCCAAGAAGTTAAAGATGCTGAAGATGTGAAGTATTATAGGTCAGGCTATGAAAAATAATATAATTATATAACAATTTAAGTGAATTACGATAATTTAATTGTAAACCATAATTTAATTATTATAACAATTTAATAATATAATATACATAATAATATTTGCTTTGTAGGGCCAAGGTTATTTATAGGTAAAACATTCAATATCAGTGATCCTCAACCTCTGGGCTGGGGACGGGTACCAGTCTGGGCCTGTTAGGAACCGGGCCGCACAGCAGGAAGTGAGCTTGAATGCAATGCAATGCAATTGAATCATCACAAAACTACCCCCCACCCCAACACCACCATTGTCCCATCCGTAAAAAAATTGTCTTCCACAAAACTGGGTCCTGGTGCCAAAAATGTTGGGGGCCACTGTTCTATATAGAAAATACAAATCTTTACCTGGTCCCTAACATATTCTGTTTTCTCTGGTTTAGCATGCTAGAAGAAAAGAAAATGAACATTTATTGAATACCTACTGTAATCTAGATATTACACTGGGTGAAGTATGTGTGTTCTTTAGCACTGGTAGGTAGAGAGGAAATGCAACTTGATCATGGTCAAAGAGACAGAATTTACTCACGTCTGTTTTACAAAAGCTGCGCAGTAATGCTTCTCCATTTTAATATACCCAAACCACTTTAAAAAGCATTAGGTTGGTTAAAAACTATAAGAAAAATGAATACTTCTCTTTTTATTGCATGGTTTTGAATTTTTCCACTAGTAATGATTAGAAGCTGAATGCAGCTAAATGGTTGAACGTATATAATTTGCTTCTTCGAGCATGTTTCATCTCATGACTTCCCAAACTAATTATAGTACTAGATTTATCTATTAATTTCCAAAAGAAAGTAAATACAGTCAGGGTGAGAGTACATAAATATCAACGTACTTGGTCCTAAAGGAGCTCGTCCCCAATACACAAAGCATTTAATACCCACCATCAACCCCGCAGCCAAAAATTCTTTTTGTTTTTAAAGAAATATTTGTTGTTATCATTTATGCTATTACAGTTGTTCCCACTCTTTCTCCCTTTTCCCACCTCTGCCCAGCCCCACCCTCTCCCTTCCCTAGGTCAACCCATATTGTTGTCTGTGTCCATGGGTTGTGCATAAATGTTCTTTGGTTAATCCTTTTACCGTCTTTCATCCCATCCGATACGCCCTTCCCTCCGGCAGCTGTCATTCTGTTTCATGTATCTAAGCTTCTGTTACTGTTTTGCCTGTTAGTTTATTGTGTTCATTAGCTTCCACGTGTAAGTGAGATCATGTGGTATTTGTCTTTCACTGATTGGCTTAATTCACTTAGCATAATAATCTCCAGGTCCATCTATGCTGTTGCAAAATGTAAGAGCCTCTTCTTTTTTAATTGCTATGTAGTAGTCCGTTGTATAAATGTACCACAGCTTTTTTATCCACTTATCTGCTGATGGGCTCTTAGGCTGTTTCCAAATCTGGCTCCTGTAAATAGTGCTGCTGCACACAAAGGGGTGCATGTACTTTTTTGTGCTGCTTTTTCAGGATCCTTAATATTCCCTGAAGTGGAATCGCTGGGTTGAAAGGCAGTTCCATTTTTTTAAATTTTGAGAATACTCCATATTGTTTTCCACAGTGGCTGCGTTAGAATGCATTCCCACCAGCAGTGCACTAGGGCTCCCTTTTCTCCACATCCTAGCCAACACTTATTGTTTGTTGATTTATTGAGGGTAGTCATCCTGACAGGTGTAAGGTGATGTCTCATTGAGGTTTTAATTTGCATCCCTCTGATAATTAGTGATGTTGAGCATTTTTTCATATGTCTCTGGGCCCTCTGTATGTCCTCTTTAGAGAAATGTCTATTCAAGTCTTTTGCCCATTCTTAATTGGGTTGTTTGTCTTCCTGGTGCTGAGCTGTATTAGTTCTTTATATATCGTGGATATTAAATCCTTTTCAGATATATCATTGGCAAAAATGTTCTCCCATACAGTGGAGTCCCTATTCATCTTGCTGATGGTTTCTTTAGCAGTGAAGAAGCTTTTTAATTTGATATAGTCTCATTTGTTTATTTTCTCCTTTGTTTCCAGTGTCCTAGGAGATAAAATAGATCAGCAAAAATATTGCTACATGGGATATCTGAGATTTTACTGCCTGTGTTTTCTTCTAGAATTTTTATGGTTTTGCAACTTATATTAAAGTCTTTTATCCGTTTTGAGTTTATTTTTGTGTGTGGTGAATGGTCTGGTTTCATTTTTTCGCACGTACCTGTCCAGTTTTCCCAACACCATTTATTGAAGAGACTGTCCTAGCTCCATTGTATGCTCTTGCCACCTTTGTCAAATATCAATTGGTAATAAAATCATTGGTTTATTCCTGGGCTCTGTTCTCTTTCATTGATCTTTAAATCTGTTCTTATGCCAGTACCAGGTTGTTTTTTATTAGTGGCCTTATGGTATGGTTTGATATCAAAAGTTGTGATACCTCCGGCTTTGTTCTTCTTCTGCAAGATTACCAAGGCTATTTGGGGTCTTTTTTCATTCCATATAAATTTTTGGAATATTTGTTCTTGTTCTGTGAAATAAGCCATTGGTATTTTAAAAAGAATTGCTTTGAATATATAGGTTGCTTTGGGTAGAATGGACATTTTAATTATGTTAATTCTTCCAATCCATAAACACAGTATAGGCTGCCACTTATTTGTAAGTCCTCAGTGGTCTACAGTTTTTGGAGTACCGGTCTTTTGCCTCCTTGGTTAAATTTATTCCTAGGTACCTTTTTATTTTGTTGCAATATTGAATGGAATTGTATTATTAGTTTCTTTTTCTGATAGTTCATTATTGGTGTATAAAAATGCCATCATTTTGTGGGTATTGATTTTGTGTCTTTCTACTATATCAAATTTAGGTCTAGTATTTTTTTGGTGGAGTCTTTAGGGTTTTCTGTGTACAATATCATGTTGTTTTCTGTGAATAATGACAGCTTTACTTCCTCCTTTCCAATTTTGATGCCGTTTACTTCTTCTTGTCTGATTGCTGTGGCTAGGACTTCCAGTACTATGTTGAATAAGAATGATGAAAGTGGACATTCCTGTCTTGTGCCTGATCTTAGAGGAAATGCTTTTAGTTTTTGCCCATTGAAAATGATGTTAGCTATACATTTTTCACATATGGCCTTTATTATTTTGAGGTATGTTCCCTTTATTCCCACTTTGCTGAGAGTTTTTATCATAAATGGGTGCTGACTCTGTTGACTTCTTTTAAGTTCTCTAGCAGCTGCCCTAGAAAACTTAGGGTCTTCTTTTCTCCCACGTTCACTTAGGAAACTGTTTTGTTTGTTTCTAATGTTTGACTTCCAATCATCTCTTTACAGGTTCATAATCTCATAATTAACTAATTAGAGCCACAACTGTGGATTACTGTGTTTGTTAATGGGTGTTTTTATCTATTTTACCTGCCTCGATTGATTCATTATTGATTAACTATTGATTTATTCAATACACAACTCTTGAGTGTGAACTGTGTGTAAGGCTCTAATCTATACGTTCTAGGAGAAATAAATGACTGTTCATTGATACCTACTTTCAAGAAAGTTAGTTACTATCTAATTGGCAAGAAAAACAAGAAGAACAAACTGTAATTAAAATTGGAATCAGACCAAGCTGCATGTTATGGGAAGAAGTGCTTAGCTTTTATTTGAGGGAGCAAACCAACCCTTTCTATGGCTCAAAACCAGTGGTGTTTCTCCACTCTCCTAACCTTACCCAATCTGTGTCCACCATTCACTTTATTCAATGATGGTTTAATTTTAAGCATTCCAAACATATCTAAACATTAGCCTTCAGAGTTTAATGTCTCCTACATATGTTCTTTATAACATTGCTAAAAGCACTGCCCCCAGAAAGTGTTCTTTTACCAGACTATACCTACTATTTCTTCCTCTTTGCCTTCTGCACTATTATTTAGTAAAATTATCTAATACACTGGATTGATAAATGCCTTTTTTTAAGTACATGAGTGCTATTTTTTTTCTCTATTGGATTTTAATTTTCCCTAGGAAGAGATTAAGTCTATGTTTCTTTGAGTTCTCTATAATATCTCATGTTATATATGATAAGGAGCCAATAAATTTTTGTTAACTGATATATCTAAGAGGTCAGAAAACATGTTTGGTCAACTATTTTTACCTTTGCCAAGAGGTTCCCTACAAACGTAGTTTCTGAGAATGATTGCATTGCTGAAGTTAAAATACAATAATATTATCTATTATAGAAGGTTAGCATATGTATTTTTTCTAATTTGGCTGTAGTATTTTTTAAGATTAAGTTTTCATTATTGAGATAGTCATTAAAAGATAAATAGAAGTCCAAATTGCCATCAGTTTACTATCAAATATTTAATCAACACAGGAAAATAATTTGGCTAGTAAAAAAGGTAAATAAAAAATTTATTCAGTGAAATATAACATACATACTGTTATTTGCACAGATCACGAGAATATAGCTTGATGAGTAACTACCACACAGATCAAGAAATAACATTTCCAATACTTCAGAAGTCCCCTCCCTCTTCCCCCTATTATCATACAGGTTTTCAAAACATGCTTTTCCAATTTGCCTTACCCCCAGCAGTACGCAAGATTTCCATTTCTTCTGTATCTTCATTATCACTTAATTTTGTTCATCTTAATTTTGACTGTTCTGAATTTGGTTTAATTTGGAGTGTGTGATGTTTTTCATGTTTTATTTTCCATTTTCCTGATGACTAATGAGAATGGTACAATATGTTTTCCTGTAAATATTAGAACTTTGTATATCATCTCTTATAAAGTGTCTTAGACTTTTATTCACTTTTCTATTATGGAATTCTTTATATTTGACCTAAGTGTCATTTATTGTTTATAAGCACTTCAGATGTAATGTTATCTTCTTCCAATCTGTGGCTAGCCTTTTAAAGTATCTTAAAGGTTTCTTTTGATAAACAGAATTTATTAATTTTTATTTCTGATTAATAATTTTTAGTGTTCTGTTTAGGAGAATTTTGTCTATCATAAACTTTTGAAGATATTCCCATGCATTATTTTCTAGAAGTGTTATTATTCCACCATTAACATTTAGATCAATAATTCATCTGGAGTTGATTTTTGCACATACCAGTTAGGGATAAACCTTCATGTTGACTCCACATGATAACCCAGTAGGCTCAGGATCATTTACTGAGCAGTCTATCCTTTCCCGCTGTTTCGCATGATCATTTTTGTTGTAAGTCAAGGCTCCGCATATATCTGGGTTTGTTTTTGGACTTTCTCTTTTGGACCTTCTCTCTCCTTGCACCAATACCACACTGTCTTAATTACTCTAGTTTTATTATAAAACCTATATATCCTTTATTATTTTTTCTTTTTTTAAGATTATCTCAGTTATTCTTGGTCATTTAGGAAAAAAATTACAATTTTCATAAAATATAACAGTTTGTGTGGGGGGAGGAGAGATGCATCGACACTTTAGATCAATTTGGAGAGAATTATCATCGAGTCTTCCAAATTATTATTGTAAGATATCCTCCCATTTATGTAGGTCTTGTATAATTTCTCTCAAAAATATTATATAGTCTTTGCATAGAGATTGTGCTAAATTAGAAAAATATTTTTTACTAGGTGTTTTGTGTTTTGTGCTGCTCTTGTAAATGCATAATTTCTTAAATTTATTTTATAGATAATTTGTTAGTGGCATATAAATATAAAACTGCTTTGAAATATAATATTGGCCTTCCACCTACTGACCTTGCTAAATGCAATGATTAATTCCAGTAGAGTGCCAGTGGTTGAGAGTGAGGCCCATGTGGAAGACAAAGTACGTTCCAGGATGGAGTTTCCTGAGGGTCTGAGGGTAGAAGACATGGCCACTCAACGTGACACGTGAAAGCAAAGACCAGAAGTAAGAAACAGGTCAGGAGTCTTAAGGCAGTCTCTTAAAAAAGAAAGGAGATTATGCGAGTAGGAACAAAGGCTTAACAAAGGCACAACTTGGTGTTAGATGAATTTCATTTCATAAATGAACACCTGATTATTTAAGAAAGGTTGGAATTGGGAGAGTTTCATAGAGTTAGAGCTTGGAGATGTACTATCTTGGAAGTCCAACAAAATAATGGCCGGGCTGAACATTTTATTCCAACTGTCTTGAATCACATTTGCTTCTCACGTGGTAAAATCTAACCCCCTATATATCCAATGTCTTTGACAACATGTATACCTGATAACTTAGCTTAAAAGCCACCATTTATTCATGTTTTCTCTTGAGTCAAATAACTTGAATAAATTTTCATATACGTTGTATTCATTCCTTTAATAAATTAAAAAATCCTTCAAGATAGATATGATAATTTGAATCTTATGAACACAATGTATTTGTAGGAGACCTTTGGTTCTAAGAAAGAGAAAACTTATTTGAAAAAGCTCAAGCAAAAGGCTAATTTGGTGGTGGGAGCAGGGCGAGAGCATACTGGGTTATCTCAGATGAAAGGGGCCCCGAGTCTGCACCTGGGCTCTGCAGGCGACTGGATAGAGCGTCATCGTAAAACCATCAGGAAGCTGTCTGGCATCTGTTCTGTGTGCGGGCTTCGTTTCTCCTCTCTCTCTGTTTCTGTCCCTCTCTCTGCTGTTTCTCCTGGTTCTGTCTATATGGTGGGACATATTGTTGCTAATGGCTTTTGAGTTTTACATCTTTCATCATTAACTACCTTTTCCTTGGTCCCAATTCAAAAAAATCCTCAGGAGGAGATTCATTAGCTCAGCTTTGGCCAGGTGCCTGCAGGTGATCTGTGGCAGGGTCATAAATATTATGTTGAACTATATTGCATTGCTACTATTTGACTGCTTAAAAATGGAAATTTCATCATTTAAGTAAATAATAATAACTACTATTAATAATGTTAATAATTGAGTGCTTACTAATGGCCAAGCACTGTTCTAAGCACTTTACATATATTTACTCATTTACGTTTGCAACAACCTTAGCAGTAAGTTGCCATGATTATTTTCATTTTATAGATGAAAAAACTAAAAGCACAAGGAAATTTAACTAACTTGCCCATCATCATATAATATATGTAAGAACCAGAATTCTAACCCAGGCAGTCTGGTTCCAGAGTCTACTGTGTGACAAGGTAGTGAGTGACAGTATTACATAGAATTGGGGAAAGATATTACCTTGCAGTAGTAGGTTAGGGGTATATGTTGTATCTTCATTGCCATTGCTTTCTACTGCACCAATATCTTGGCAAGGAAACTGAGTCCCAGTGAGGGTATGGAAATCACATAAGGCTGCACTATTAATTAATGGCAAAATTGGGACTAGTACCGAGTCTGCCTGGGCCCATTACATTACGCTACCCATTAAAACACTGGTATTATAGAAGAATGATAAGCTTATTATGTTTCAATATGTATACTATGTAATAGGAATATCCAGCTTCCTGTATGTAGAATACTCTTCTGCATACTATGATATAAGAATTTATGAGACATTCTTTCATTTTCTATTTGGGAATGAAAATATTACATGCATTCTGAATGTGTTCTTTGTTAAGTTCAATGTGTCACATTAAGAAAAATGCATTGAATGTTACATGCTAAGTAGTTAAATGCCACCTCTGGTTCTCCCTCAGAAATGGTTATATGTGTGTGTGAGCATTTTTTTGTAGACTCCCCCTTCTGGACTGCTGACAGGAAAATGAGTCTGCGAGCTACTTTTGTGTTCTTGAGAACTGATGAGGGCTTCCTAGATTTCTCAGATTTGCATTGGCTGCTCTGATTGTCCCTGTGGAACTGAGGGAGACCAGGGGAGTTGGAGATCTCCGTGCAGACCTATGGTTGTCTCCTGAGCTAAGTGAAGAGTGAAACTGTTCTTTTTGCACATAAATAACTAGAGAAGTAGTGACATATATGTAAAGTTGGTGCAATATCAAAACAAGACAGAACCACAAAATAAGGTTGTACATGTCTTGTTATATTCCCTACCATGACCCCTAACTTCTTAGGTTGTCAGTGCCTCGTGAGAAGAAACTATGTTATTTATCTCTGTTTTTCTACAATTTCACTATGATGTTTCCAGATATGGACGTCTTTTCTAAATCCTTATCTGGCAGGTGATTTCTTGGGATTCTTGAATCTGTAAATTGATGTTTCTCTTTCATTCTGGTAGTTAATTGTATTTTTTTAAAATGCCTTTATTTCATTCTCTCTGACTTGTCCTGCTCATTGTCTCTTCTGCGTCTTTCTATTCTGTATTTTCATCTCTTTGTCAATCGGTATACATTCCGGATAACTCTTCCTTATCTATTTTTAATTCACGAATTCTCTCATTAGCTGTGCCTAACCTTAGGTAAAAATCTGTCCATTGAGTTCTCAATTTCAGTTTTGGGGGCTTAAATTACCAGAGGGCCAAATTTTGGGGCTCTGGGCTTTGACAGCTCCAAGAGTCTGTGCAAAAGCACAGTTCAGTTTTGATGATCTTTTGCCCCCAAATTAACAATGACTTAGGTTAAATGCCTTTGAGTCCAGGCTTTGAAAAAATTAAAAATATTTTACCCAGAACTTTTAGTTATACTCGATGAGAGAAATGATATTATTACTAAGTCCTTTTCTACCGAAAGTGGAAGTCTCAACATTTGTCTTTGCTTAGCTCATTTTTAGTTGAGTAATCAAATGGCTAAATGAACAAATACAATGAGTTGAGGGGTAGAACAAAGGATGACAATACTGTTCTGCTTCTAACTGCGCCCCATTGAAAAGCTCAGCAATGGTGAGTGGATACGTCATGTTCCTTCAGTGAGAACTCCTGGCTGATTTTACTCTATGGATTGTTGTGCCGCCAAGTGTGTGTAGTCCGTGGAGGGGCCTCTGGTGCGCCTTTCACACACTCTGTGAGAATCGTCAGGGGATGGGGCTGTGCAGGCAAGAGCGCATTTCAGTGAGCTTCCCAGGCCTCAGGTTCAGAGGATTGTGGTGAAATTTGATAGGACATTAAAGATCAGGTTTATTAGGTGGATAAGGAAAGGTTTATAAGCATAGAGTGCCTTTCAACTTTACCGAAGTAGTGGTTCTCGCTCATCTGGTCTGGAATTGTCTTTTATTCTGGGAAATTTGAGGATCCTCAGAAGAAATTTACCACTATAATTTAATTACCTTTTCTTGCCACTGATTGTGTCAGAAATAGATACTCTGCAATTATTTGTTACTTTTTCTATGAGTAACAACAGAAAACTGTATATAAATAGCAGTTTCTGTGTGCCAAAATCTGTCCTAAATTCTTTACATCTATTAGATAATTTTGCTTTCACAGGAACACATAGGATGTGAAGCAGAGAGGCTTAGTAAAATTGCACGGCCAGAGAGGAAGCGATCCCAGACAATCTTGGTCTACAATTGAAGCTCCTGGCTGTAATTAGAACAATGAATACCATTCAGACACTTAGGAACATAATTTCATGCATGGGAGAAATGGAGATTATTCTTCTTTACTAGATCTCCACTTGTAAAGGTGGAACATAAAAAATAAAGGAAGAAGAAATTTGAAAGAAAAATGAGAAATATCATGAAAATAAGTTGTTAAACTATTAGATGATTTTTCCAAGAGCATAAAGCAAGTGTCACAGCTGTGTTTTAAGTTGGTCATTTCACTAGAGTTCGGTCATATGTCTATTTAGGAAAAATATCAAATAAAATGTGTAGATTCATTCGTGTTAACAAGTTGACCACTGTGTTTAAGCACTTCTGCTGGATTTATGATTTACACAGCTCTCAGTCACAGATAGACACAGACTGGCTCTCGAGGCAGCCAAGAACCGTCCTTTAACGTGGCTCCCTGCCCAAACACACTCAGCTTTCCCATCCTGCCTGCTGTCCACACTGCTTCCCACCCATAGAGGCTATGAGGGCTTCGTGGCCTCTTGGTTCTCCTCCTAGAAAATTTCTACACACTAAGCAGAGAGAAAATTAGCACAAAACAGGCAATTTGCAAATGAACCCCATAGACTGGGTTCTATGGCAAAGGCCCTTGGGATTATAAAAAGAAGCAAACTCCTACGGTGTGAATCTGTTAGCTTTATACTATAAATGGAAATTGAGTTTTTTAAAAGCTAAAAGGGTTGTAATGAGTGAACATCAATGCTGTTTGTCTGTATCTTTGATGAGAAAATGGTAAAAAGGAAATGATTTCAAACCAGCCAAGGAATGATTTAAAAAAGCTCTAGGCAGCATCAAAGGGAACCACAAAAATGAACACCATAATCTGACTGCTGAGAATGGAAGACCCATGGACATTTTTGTAAGAATATGCGTGTCTCTGTGTGTGTGTTCTTTAATACAATTAAGGAAGAGTTCATTGGTAACATGATGAAAGGCAAAATTTTCTCTACCCAGCATGAGTGATTGTAGCCATGTCTGTCTGTTTGAAAAGTCATCTAAAAGTGGTCAGTAATATTTTTAATTCTTTTTTTAGCTGGTTTCAGGGAATATTTACATTGTGCTAATCTGAATCTGTCATGATTAAGAGATGAAAGATCTAAACTTACCCCAAGGTGATTGCCTCAGTGTCTGCTCGTGAACCTGACACAGGCCTCATCCTTTCGGGCAGAGGAGGCCTTCAAACGGCCCTGGGGAGTGTGAAGGAGCTAGCAAAACACACACGTTCTATGATATCTCACTATTATTCTCACTTAAGGTTATGTAGTTTGAAGTAAATATGATTTTTCCCCTAAAACTATCACTTGTATGGGGGTTACAGACGATTAAGTTTTAATGAAATACAACACACATAAAACATGATGTGGCTTTTGGAGATAACATTTAAATGTAATTTTTTGTAATTTATTACTATTCATGGGATTAATATGGTGTTAGCCTCATTTTAGTTTATTTATTTAGATAACCTGAATGCAAATTGAGTCTTTAAATTTTCTTCATCTTCTGTATATTGTTAAAAAAAAAGAGGTCTGTCCAGAAAGTATCCAGCCATGTACTATGTACTATGAAAAACAGAGACATTTATTGAAGAAGATATAAGATACAAGAAGCATTGTACATAGGACAATGATGCCTTAGTCCCCTTCATAATAGGTGCCCTGGGACATCACACAACTCTCCCAATCACCATCAGCTGCCCTGCCGTATTTTCCTGAATCTCACCAAAAGTCTGAAATTTCTTCCCTTTCAAAGGTGATTTTAGTTTTGGGAAAAGCTAGAAGTTGCAAATCTGTAGGAGGGCTGAGTCGCCTGGGTGATTTTATCTTTTGCCAAATCTCTGCACAAGATGTGTTCCACGAGCAGGTGCGTTGTTGTGATGAAGCTGCCAATCACCAGTTGCCCATAGCTGCAGCCCTGTGAATCATCTGAGTAGTTTCCATGGAGAATGTCCAAGCTTAATGCAAAATTTTACGCAGATTTGTTGTTCTACTAGCTCAGTCCTTTTGAATGTGACAGCTACACATGCTCAATAGCATCTATCACCCCCATTGACTAGTACAGTGAAGTCATCATTGTTCACACATGCACATTCCAGTCCCCTCTCCTTGGCTGCCAGGTTACATTGATGTCATGCAAACTGTTCTCATTATATTAACAATGTCTAGACTTTTTCTGGACAAACATCACATAAGTAAACTTGAAACATTCTTATGTTAGTTGGGTTAAACTATATTAATCTGTGGTAACAAAAAATCTTGAGCCCTAACTGGCTTTCAGCCACAAAGGTTTATTCCTTATTCACATGCCTTGCCTATCAGGAGTTGATTGGAGACCCTGGTTCATGTGTACTTATGCCAGAGCTTAGGTTGGTGGAGGGGACTCCATCTTGAAGGTTGCCATCTGTTTGCCAGTGCAGGTGAAGAAAGAGTATGCTGAATTTTGCACTAATTCTTGAAGTTTCCACTAGAGGTGTCATGCATCAGCCCCACAACAGGTGGCATGGGGAGAGAGCAAGCTCAATCCTACCATGTACTTGGAAGGAGAACCAGAAATAGTTGGTGAACAGCGCTAATGATTACTATAATCTTTATTCCCTCAAAATGGCAAAAACCTGTAAAGCAAACCCAGTATGTAAATCTACATGTCAGAGTAGAAAGCTATTCAGGTGGGCAAACAGTGCCTTGTAAAGAGTTTTCTCAGCTCCCTTTTGTGTTAGCTGCACTCAGTCTCTTCAATCGATTCCTCCGCCATCTCTTGGCAGCCGTATTTGATTTTTATCCACTCTGCTAGACCCTCAAGGGCCTCCTTCTTTAAGCCTCTATAAACATGTTCGGCACAGTTTCATCTTAGGATGCTCTCCACCCCACATACCTGACACACCCCCTGATTTAGAAGGGGGCTGAAGGTCTACCTGAAAACAACTCCACTCCACCCTTTAACTCTAGGTTTGGACATTGCAATTTTGTCTGATGGGTAGGAGTGAACCCAGTGGAAGTGCAATTGCAAGGAGAAAAAAATAGAAGCCTCTAAGAGTAGAATGAAGAATGCATTAAATGGAATAAGCTGGACTGAAAAACAAAAACTGAGAGCTGGAGAGAAGAGATGTTTTAGGTATTGCAAGGCAGCTGATGGAGGAGTTCATTCCAATCCAGTCACTATGATGTATACATGCATCCTGAGAGAAAGGAGTGTGTGTGTGTGTGTGTGTGTGTGTGTGTGTGGTTGGAGCAACCATGTTGCAGAAGTCTTGCCATGGCACAGAGGTAGTGTTCCAATTCAGTGATTTTGGGTCCATTGGCACCTCATTGGCAGTACTGAAAATGGGAAAGGAATTTAGGTCATGGACTAACACCTCTGGGAGCCCTCAAGCCCAGGGTTGTTGAGTTCTGCCTCAGATGATGATGGTGGGAAATAAGCAGCATCACTTATGAACCACTGTGACATCCTGATGTTTAAGAATTGTATTTCAAGAGGATGGACACCAGCTGAGAGCAGTGCATAAGTAACTGAGTGAGTGAGATGTGTACCGCTGGGATACAGTTGTGGCATTGTCTATGGCACAGCAGAGCTGTAGCTCGGCTGGTAATGGTAGCCACCAGGATCCAACATGGTCACTCGTTCCTTAAGAATCAGAGGGTCTTTTGTCACCGTTTCCAAGGCCTCAGCTTTTTGTGATCAGCACCCTCGGCACCCAGGTGCCATACTATCTCATCTGATATTCTTTACTTGTAGGTGAGCTCTTTTCCCTTGTGGGACCACAGCCACTTTTTGCCTTACCCATGTCTATTAACTGAGAATAACTTGAGGTATACTAAAGCTTGTTGAGCTCCAGTTTGTTTAAAAGATGGTGGATAATAATATCCATTGATCAGGGCTGTTGTTGGGGATTAAATGAAATTACAGATGGAAAACTCACAGTACGTAGGTATAGAATGCTCAAGAAATATCATTTCTCTTTTCTAAACAGGGTGTATGTTTATATGAAATTTGGAAGCATGCTCCAAGGTCAAAAACAGTGCTGTTTTCAGTTGTTATTTAGAGGCATAAAGGAAATCTTGCTGACTCTAATTTATCTTTTATCACATTTCCTGAAATTTCAGAACTAGAATATATTCCTTTGGCTTCTGTGTTTCACTTTTTGAGTGTGCTCATTAAATACATAGGTGTTATCAGGAAGGATAAAGCATGAAGTTGTTACAGGTAATTGCCACGGTAATGTGGATTTGTTTGTCAAAGGAGTCTGAGAAAAAGTTAGGGGTAATTTTTTTGTTTGTTTTGAGTGAAATGGAGAAGAGAAAATATATTTATGTGGTAATGCAACTTCCAAGGAAGCAGAGCTGATTGAGGTGTCAAAACTTGCAGTGTTTGAACACTGCTTTTTTATGGAGTGGGAACAACATAGAGGAAGAAAGTGCAATAGGAAAAACCAGGAAATCCAACTCTCTTTTTTAAAATCACTCTTCATGTATCTGCTTTGTACTTGATATTGTAAGCTTTATTTTCATTCAGTATAAACTTTGAATACCCCCAGGAGAATTCTCAATGACCTAAATCATTTTGTTCTGCTCATTTGGGGTAATGTATGCATGGCATGATATTCTGGGTACTAGAGATTAAAGTTATTTCTAAATGGAGCCAATATTATTATAGACAGTTTGATAATGGGTAATATAGATACAGAGTAATAAGTGCTGACATTTTACAAAAATTGGGTGTTAGACTTTAGAATAAACTCCTTTGTGCTGAACTTACTAAGTCACAGCAGCTTGAGAAACTCTTGGTAGCAGTTTTCACAAAGAAACTATATCAGGTATATTTTTAAAAACAGTATATCCTTGGTCAGCGTGGCTCATGGTTGAAGCATCATCCCATAATGGAGAGGTTGTGGGTTCGATTCCCAGTCAGGACCCATACCTGGGGTGCAGGTCTGGGCCCTCGGGGTCTGGGCCCTGGTGGTCTGGGTGTACAGGGGAGGCAACCAATTGATGTTTCTCTCTCACATTAATGTTTCTCTCCCTTCCTCTCTCTCTAAAAACAATGGGAAAAAGAATGTCCTCGGCTGAGAATTAAAAAAAAAAATGTATGTAAGATATCCTTTATTTGGTAAAATTGCCTAAATCCCTTTCCTTTCTTTCTTCCTTTTCCTTTAATTTCTTCCCCTTCTCTTTCTTCCTCCTTGGTATTTTTCGTCTTCTCTTCCTTTCTTTCAAACCTTCTGACTCTGGAATTCTGGAAGACAAACTTTCTGAGACTTTAAGAAAAACATACATACAAGCTTGTACACTAGTTTCAAATACCCCTTAGTCTCTTGGATGGTTTTATTTTTTCCTTTAAGTGTTTCTGTTACGTGTTTTCTTATTCCCTGTTGATCTTTGACTTTGAAAATTCACCAATGATCTCTTTTGTTTTAGTTTTTTGCACTTGCTAGATAACTTACTATTTTGTTTTTTAAAAATGGTTCATTTTAAACTTTTTAAAGTCGTATTTAAGGATGGGAGAATGTATTTTGATGATTATTTCACTTAAAAAGTTCTGGTTAAATAAAAATAAATGAGCATAAGTGTCTACAGAGTCTTTCAAGTTCTGGCAGAGCGGATCCTTTTACAGTAAGGAAAGAGCTCTTATTTCCAGGGCTTGTAAAATAATGGTCTATTATATCAGAAAGTCATTGTGTCCACTGGAGTACGTAGTTGAGAGTCTCAAATACTCCAATATCTCTAGCTCATTCTTGTGTTTAGACTCATTTAAACATGATTAAGGAATAAGGAATGAATGGATTTCTTCTCATGGGACAAAGCAATCCACTTGATTTTACATGATCATTAGATCAGGTAGAGCAAAAACAAGTGTAGTCAAGTTCATAGTGCTCAGTACCTGGGTCCTTGTAAATCTTTGATTATGCCCACTCAAAGACAAATTTATTTTGAACATTGTTTAAAATATACAATGTATCAAAATGAAACAGATGTAAATCTCGTTGAGTCACAAAATCTTCACTTAGCAAACTGCATGGAAAGCTTGCTCCTCACGAAAGGCCAATGGAAGTGAGATCTTTGTACTTTTCACCTTTGACGTGGGTGTCCAGTTTATGAAATTCATTTATTTATCCTACAAATATTAAGGCAGTATATTAGCTTTGTACTGCTGCTATAATAAATTGTCACAAACTTAGGAGCTTAAAACAACACAAATACATTATCTTATCGTTATATTGGTTGCAAGTCTGATACCAGTCACACTGTGCTAAAATCAGGACTATGTTTCTTTCTGGAGACTCTATAGGAAAGTGTAGTATCTCCTTGCCTTTTCCAGTTTCTCGAGGTCATTGCATTCTTTGACTTTTGACCCCCTCTTCCCTACATATCAAAAGCTAAAATTGCTGCATCTCTCTTTAGTCTTTCTTTTGTCTTTACATCTTGCCCTCAGAGGAAAGCCTGGAAAGGCCCTCTACTTTTATAATCCACGTGATCAGATTGGGTCCACCAGGATAATCCAGAATAATTTCACAGTTCATACTCTTAATCACATTTGCAAAGTTCCCTTTACTATGTAATGGTAACATATTGACAGATTCTGGGGATTAGGGTGTGGACAACTTTGGGGACCATCATTCTGCCTCCCATAGCTGCTAGCATGTTTCATGCCTTGTGCTAAACACGAGCATATGAAACAATAAAGCAAGGTTCTTAATTCCTGAAGCATTTATTTTTAGAAGGTGAGTGGTAGAGCAGGCTCTCAATATATCTTTGAAGAGAACACAGCGATCATTTAGGTAATATGCCCAATCAATGGGATAGGCTAAATTGAGCCATGTGCCTAAGGACCATGACTGGGAGTCAGGCACACTTGCATTATAATTCTGGGTCTGTTATTTAACTGAGAATAATTTGAGATCTACTAAAGCTTGTTGAACTCCAGTTTGTTTTAAAAATGGGGGATAATAATACCCCTTGATCAGGGCTGTTGTTAGGGATTAAATGAAACTGCATATGCAAAACTCAGTGCATAGGTATAGAGTGCTCAAGAAATATCATTTCTCCTTTCTAAACAGGGTATATGTTTATTTGAAATTTGGAAGCATAACTTCAAGGTCAAAAAATAGTGCTGTTTTCAGTTGGTGTTATTTAGAGGCATAAAGAAAATGTCACTGACTCTAATATATCTTTTATCACATTTCCTGAAATTTCAGAACTAGAATATATTCCTTTGGCTTATGTGTTTTGCTTTTTGAGTGTGCTCATTAAATATATAGTTGTTATCAAGAAGGAGAAAGCATAAAGTTGTTACAGGTAGTTGCCATGGTAGAGTGGACTTGTTTGTCAAAGGAGTCTGAAAAAAAGTTAGGGGTAGTTTTTTTGTTTGTTTTGAGAGAAATGGAGAAGAGAATATATATTTATGTGGTAGTGCAGCTTCCAAGGAAGTAGAACTGATTGAGGTGTCAACACTTGCAGTGTTTGAACACTGTTCTTTTGTGGAGTGGGAACAAAATAGAGGAAGAAAGTGCAAAAGGAAAAACCAGGTGGATTTGAGTTTGCATTTCCCCACTGTTCTCTGTGTTAATATCTGAGGATAACCCTGCTGGCTTGAGTCATTCGACATCATCTATTTGAGAGACACCAGAGGATGCTGAATGATTGCTTTAATTATATTACAATTTTGGGTGCAAACTAGTACTCCCGTTCAAGAATAATACTTCTGCTGAAAGAATATTGAATTTGATAGTATCATCCACATGGTGTTTGGAACCAGACAGACTTCTGAAAGTTCATTTCTTAGTGGAGAAGACAATGGTGTCAGACTCTGGCAGTGCCTTTTCTCTCTCTGAGGATGGAAGCTAAATGAGCAGTGCAGCAAAATCAACCTGGCTGGTTCCCAAGGAGATGGGGCACTAGGATCCAGGTGATACTACAAGGGTTCATTATGGGAGATAGACATGCAGACGTGAGTCCAGACGCTTGGGCTAGGACCTGGAGCTTAGTTCTGAGAATGGGACAGGCAGGTTGTTTATATCATGACAAAGGATCAGAGTTTATTTCACTCAGGACCAGAAGGCTGAATTAAAGTTCTTGGACTGAGATCCATGTTTGATAAGGGTTCCTATATTGTCAGAAGATAAATATTTTACAAAAGAAGATAGTGATCAAGGGTAACACAAAAACTACTGGATACATTAAGATCATAGGCAAATAAATGAATGAGCTTTCATTAACTAGTTACAGAAACAGGTTTTGGACGCTTGCCACAGGAGCTTGGGGTACAGGTCATGACATACATTGGAGAAGAAGTGCTATTATAAGGTCCCATAGAGAGGAATTATTTGGGGGGAAGAAGCCTAAAATAACAGAGGCAGTAAGAAGTAATGCTAAAAGTAGGAGCTCTAGGTTAATGCCCCAGAGCTCTCAGCTCCTCAGCTGCAATATGGACATAAAATTATATCCATCTAGTAGGTTTTTTAACTTATGTTATGGGTAAGTTAAAATGAAATAATGCTTGCAAAGCATGCAGTGCAGTAACGCATAGTAAGTACTCAGTACATTTTAGTTATCATTTATTTTAACGATTCTGAGCCACAGAGCTATTTCTATACTTCCTTCAAGGGCTAAAACTTGAGGTTGCTTAGTGTTGGTATTCAGACTTTCTAACATCTGAGGGGAGTAGAAAAGAAAGCTAAAGCCCCCTCTTTCCCCTTTGACTTTCTCCAGCTGGGGATTAAAATTTAAGTTGGAATATGATCAGTTCACTTGGATAGTGCTTCCTGCCAAATATTATCATGGAGAGGAATTTTCTGTTTTGCTTTTTCATGAAAGTAACACCTTCAGTAACTCCTCCCATTAAGTACTTATGGGCATATACATATTAGGTACTAGCAATATGCAGGGGAGCAGGGTAAACAAAAGCCGACATGCTATAAGAGTCTGCAGTTGAGAAACAGTCTAAGAAATGATAACCTCTAGAGGTTGTTAACACTTACTCCAGATAATAAATATTGTCAAAATATCCAGCTTATTTTCTTCCTAAAATTTTCTTGGAGTAAATTGTAATACCAAATTTTTGTGGAGTAGCATACTATTTCTATTAATAGAATAATGACAAATTCCATATCACTTTCCTTCATGTTTGTCACTGTAAATAACTACTATTAAAATCATAGGCTTGAGTAGAAAAAGAAAAAATATGAATGGCAAATCATATAGAGAAATCAAATTGATTCAGCAGATAAAAATACTCAATTTTCAAATACCCTGCAATATAAATGAAATAGATTGAGTAGTCCTATTTTTGAGGCTGCCCCTACTCAGCATTTATGATGAACTCTCTTGAAATAAGAGAGAACATTCATTCTTCACTGAAGTGTTCATTGTACATCTTAAGGAGATGACCTTCAGGGATTTTATGAGAAATAAATAAGAAAGAAATCTATTTTAAGTCTACTATAATGATTGGGTAAATCTCAAATCTTAGAGTGTAAATGAGAGACTTGATTTTCAAAAATGTGCTAAGATGCTGTAGGTTATTAGTAGATTTTTTTTGGATAAAGCTTAGCAGTTTGCACATTTAAATAAATATATATATGCGCTAAAAATTTTAATCTGGTACTTCCAGTCCTACATAATTATTAGACCCTACTAAATCCATTAATAATGAATGCATATTTATTGAGCACTTGTTACGTAACCAGTTCTGTGGCAGGAGATATGGAGTTGAAGGTACAAATCAATTACAAATTATAATTCTTGTCTATAGGAACTTTTAACCAAGCTGGGAAAACATACATGGTAGAGTATATATAATAAAGTCTTTCATGGTGATGGTCCAATGATAAGAACAACATGGATAAAGAATGGAAAGATCACTGTGACTCATACTACTACAGGAAAACTTCTTGCAGGAACATGCACTTGAGCTGCAAAAGAGTGTTGGTTTAGAATGAGAGACAGCGGTATTATAGACCCGAGAGGGGCAAACGGGTGTTTGAATGTGGCACCATGAAGGGCAGTGAGAAGACTGACCAGATGAGAGGACACAATTTGTATTTGCAGGCTAGGATCAGAACATGGAAGACCTAGAGTGCAAGTTGAAAGTGTTCCAAGATTCAATCTGTCCCAGTCTTTGTGGTCCTCTAAAATAGATTCCATGATTCCTATAGAACTTGAACTTGGGTGCTGTCAAATAAAGATAATAAACTTAGATGTTATGTTTAACCTTATTATCATGTAAATAAGCCATGTGAACCACTTTAACTCTTCACATTACATACAGATAAAATGATATATCTATTTACTTCAAAATAATCTGACAGTGAGAGAGGGAAGTAGGTGAGGACAGAGATAAAACAAAATTGGCCAAGAGTTAGTAATTGTTGATGCTGAGGAGTGGGCACATGGAACTTGTTATACAGTTCTACATATTTTTATTTTTGTAATTTTCCATAAGAAAATAATTTTTAAAGCATCCTTTTGCTTTATCTGCATGATGCATTGTCCTTGTGAAACTGGTGTCTATTTTCCTACCAAATTTTCTGACTCCCCATGGGTAAATACAACCTGAAAAGTAATCTATAGGAAACTAAATACACACACAAACACACACATACTTTTAAAGAATGAAAACAGGAAAAACAATCTCTCCAACCATCTATTAGAATAGTGTCCTTTCTAATTCCTATGAGCTTTAATGAGAATACAACATGGGCATTACTGACTTTTAAATTGTGGATGTAATTTACTTTGGTGCTTTGCAGGGGGTGTGCATGCGTACCTTTCATCGTGTGCTTTTGTGGAACACCTGTCTGTGCAGGACAGGTATCCCGTCCTTAACCATGTGCCTCGCCAGGTGTTGGACTCAGTATTCACACCTTTGTGTAGACATTCACTTAATGGCTTCCTAGTTAAATTCTATTTTTTGTAATAATAATCAGTTATATATCAATTATTTTAAAATTATTTACTATGCAGTGGAGCTGACACTGAATGACTTATTAAAATTGCCAAAAGAGCCAATGAACAATTGGGTAATTTGGAGGACTCTTTTACTCAAATTCATTTTCTCGGTAAGACCTGCTATGCCTACCCAATTTAAAATTTCATCCCCTACTTCTAGATCTCATACTCATCTGCTCATCATCTTAGCAGTTAACACTATTAAATGTATTTAACTAATTTTTCTTGCTTATATTTTGTCTCATTCCCTCCTTGCCTTCCCTCTATCCCACACCCCTCATTCTATGAAGTCAGGGATTGTGTATCTCTATTGCTGTGTGTTTCTATTGCTGGCCCATAATGAGTACTCTGTAAATATCTGTTGAATAAGTGAATAGATTAGAGTATGTATTTGTGCCAGAAAAATATCTGCACATAAAAAATACCTGCACATAAAAAATATCAGAACCAATGTAAATTATTTTTCCCTCTTGTAAAAAGGAGAACACTGAAATAATTATTTAAATTAATGTTGACAATAATTCTGGGTAATATAAGCCCCTAAACTAGTACACCTACAATTTCAAGATGTGGCATTAAACAGTCATAAGTATTATATTTTTAAATCATTACTTTATATTTTTAGTACACACTCGTTGAGTTGTGTGATATACCAGGCATTGTGTTAGGCACCTCTATATAAAGAGGAATAAAATGCATTGCTACCTTCAAGGAGTTCCCAGCCTCTTAGACAGGGAGACCCAAAAAAGATCAATGCATTAGTAAATGTAATCAGAGAAATATGCAGGAGAGAGGGCACTCAGCCCACCCTAAGGGACCCAGAAAAATCTCACAGCAGAGATAAAAGCTGAACCTAGTGCTAAAAATGAGTACGAGTTAGCATGGGGAACAGAGGACCCAAAGGCAAAGCCACACAGGGCATTTTGAGCCAAGAACTAGGTGAGAGACAGCATGGTGGGTGGGTGGGGGTGTGTGTGTGTGTGTGTGTGTGTGTGTGTGTGTGTGTGTGTAGTGGGGGTGTGTAGGGATTAGATCTAGTACTGAGAGATTTTTAAGTGTGTTGTGCCCGAATTCCTATTTTTGTTATTGCTTCTCTCCCACGTTTGCCCTTTCTTTGTGGCTAATGTATATAGGTGCGCTACTACGTACATAGGTATGTTTCATCTACAGCCCCAAATGGTGCATTCCCACCTCCTTATACCTTAAAATACTCATTCTGTGAGGTCAGGACTCTTTCGAGTATATAATCAGTACATGAGAAGATAATATTTTATAGTTGTAATTATCAGTTAAGACATGCTTTAGATATGTGGAGATGACTTTGGAAGGTTAAACTATTTAGTTTAAGAAAAACTAAAAATAATTTGCTGTGTCCGGGAGAAAAAAACCCTCTTGCTTAGTTCATCTGGAAACGTGTATTACTAAGGAGACAATTTGTTCCATGTGACATTTTGCATATAGACAAAGAATTTTGCTTGCACTGCCTATAAGAAGCCAAATGAGACTTGTGAAAACAAGAACATAATACTTTGGTAAATCACAATTAGGTACAATTTGGGAAATTAAAAATTTGAAAATTAAAAGCCATGAATATTGAAGAAGAGAATTTCATACAGTTTTATGAAAAAAGTGTTAACATTTGTGTTATATATTCTAGAGAAAACAATCTTGTGTTGGTCAAAAAGCAAAACTGTGACGTGATAAGTTAGTGCAACTGTCCTGTTAGAGGCAGCCTGTTACGCTCAGGAGCAGTAGTGACAGACACCATCCTCTACTTACTCACCGCGACAACCTTGTAAGGCAAATGCAGAAAACCCCGTATTCATTCTATTTTGTAAGTGAGCAAATACAGGCATTTCAAAGGAGACATGCTTGCGTTCCGGGTGTGATGCAATAAGCAAGGTCATCAGAGAGGTGCCATAGTTTGAAGTTGATTTGTTATCCCAATTAGCAACTCGTACAAACTGCCCTAGTGTTACAGCAGCTCACTGTTTGCTCCCCATCGTCTGTTTCTCCTGTTGTCCTCGGCTCAGGGCTGTATAGCCAGCAGCTAGATTTCACTGCTTCCTTGCTCTGGACCTTGTTGCGACTGTGTTCGAGCCAGTGGGATTTAAGCAGAAGTTATTGCCCTGGACTTTCTTTCCTCCTTCCTGTTTGCTGGAAAAGAAGCATGCCTCTGGTCCTGTTTTGCCCGAGGAGACAAGGATACCATTGGGATGATACTGAGTCTGTGAGTGACTGTGGAACCCAGCTGCCCTGCCAGTGTGTTCTGGCCAATCAGCTGTGTGAGAAAGAAACTTCTGCCTTCCCTACTTATCAATCAGTAACTTCTACAACAAACATTTAGACAGTTTCTGTGGCTGGATTTTATTTACAAGAAAGTGAGTTTCTAGTCAATATTTTTTAACCTATTTCTGATCTCAAGGGACATTTATTCTAGGGCAGAATGAAAATAAATAAGTAAATTTCTGACTTGGGAAAACACACTTTACAGTGACTCTTATTTAGTCCTGCGTTTGTATAATCTCTTCCCTTTGTGTCGGGGAGGGCTTGCATAAAGCCTTCAAATATGGCAAATGCACTGGGGTGTCACTTTCATAATTGTTACGTTATGTTAGACTCCGTTTGAGCAGATTGGAGAGTGAGATTCTCCTGCTGGCGGTGAAGACGCAACCACCAGGCTGTAAACTGTCTATGGAGAGGGTCCCGTGGGTGGGGACTATGGTGATCTCCAGCACTTAGCATAGCTTTCAGCATATTGCTAGTAAGAGGCGGGTCCTCAGCCATACAGCTTCTTGAAGATTCTGCCAACAACCAGCATGAGCTTGGACATTATTAATTCTGCCCCAGTCAGCCCTCCAAATGGGAACACCTATAGGCCGACACCCTAATCATAACCTTGTGAGACCCTGAGCTAAGCCAAACCTAGACTCCTGGCCCACACAGCTGAGATGACAAATGTGTGTTGTTTTAAGCACATTGTTGTACTTTTTTTTATACATCTGTAGAAAACTAATACTAATGATATAATTTATGGAAAAAAAAAACAACAACCAGAAATCTCACACTAATCCAAACTACTGCAAGCTAATTCTATTTTGGATCTTTATGGGTGAATTCTCACTCTTTTCTCTGTTCTTTTCCTGAAGTTTCAGGATATGAGATGGAATCATTCACTAAAATAATTAAATTCCATAGCAACGATGAGAGCAAAATAGCTTGTATTATGTTACATCTCCATCTGGATTGCCACTTCTAATAGATCAAATGTCTTTCTAATCTGCTCCTCTTTACTTTTTTTCAAAATAGTTATCTGTACAACAAAATTACATGACCTATATTTGCTTGTTTTTTTATAAGCTATAACAATCTGACTCAGCAAGAGACTGAGCAGATTGTAATAACGAGATCAGACACAAAGATAAACATTTGTAGTCTGAGGAAATTCTGTTCTGACAATTTTTAGAAATTACTTATATTTCTTGTACTTAGAAATTATGTAAAAGAAGACATTATTCTTAAGAAAGTGTAAAAGTATTTATAATGACATGTAATTAAAATTGCTGTGAAAATGTTCCATTAATTTATTTTTACTGTGGTTTGGAGGTTTTGAACATTATTAATTTATTAATATTAAAAATTTTGTTTCTCTGTTAAATATCAAAACATTCTCTGGGGGCATTTCTACACAACGGCAAAATTTTGTTTTAGTTAAAATGCAAATGGAAATTTACATGGGTACACATTTTTTAACAAGAAAGCTATTAACTTACACGGAGGATTTTATTTCCTAGTTTCTGAAAATATCATCAGAAATTCTAATTCAACAGGTCTGGGCAAAGATACAGTTACAGAAATGGAGTTGGAGGGACATGGAATGCCTGTGCATCTGAGATTTTATTAAGTTTCTCTAAAGATTCCGATGTACTCTCAAATTTGTCATCCACTTGTTTATTTAATCTCAGCTCAGTAGGTCTACTCTGAAAGGCAGTGGTTTCTGGTGATGCTATATTGATAAAAAGAAATGATCTATCATCATTTTTGAAATGAAATTTGCTACTTGAAGTTCCAAAATTCCCAATAATTGATATAAATTATATCCCTGATCTTCTCCTTCCTCAATACATTTAAATTCCTTGTAAATAAGAGAAGAGATGGGAAGGAAGGACTGTGTGTGTTTGTGGGTTGTGTGTGTCACAAGTATTGATAGTTGGGTGGATGACAAGAAAAAACATAGCCACCTACTATACCTACAGTGTCCTTACCCAGCTGCCTGATTTGTACTCAATCTTCAAGACTCAGTTATCACCCGCCCTCACTCCTCAGGCAAAACCCGGCTCCACATCCCTCTGTTCTCATAGCACCCTGTATATAACGCCCCTGCATGTACCGTGATGCTTTACAGCTGACTTTCCCCACTGGTGGGATTTCACCCTGTCTGCTGAGGTATCCTCAGTCCCTAGGACAGTGTGTAGTATGGCATAGGTTCTCAACATATGGAGGAAATTGGACTTGAAAAGTGCCAGAAAAGGATGAAAATTTTTAAAAAAAATATGTGAGTAAGGAAGAAGAAGGGGTATGCCTGATAATATTAATTTTGATAATGTTTTTGGACTTTTTATTCATGTAGAGTTTGTTTCCCAAGGCTCTGATTTATCCCACTTATTTTTCCCATTTCTCTCATTTTCTTCTCATCCTACCATCCTGATACTTTAAAACTGATGACATGGTTATTAATAGTTTTCTTAATGTTGAAATAATTGTTTAAAGTTAAGTACAATTTTCCTCTTTAGTCCTGTGTTCAATAGTAAATGCAAGTATAATCACTATCCTGGTGGCGATAAGAATATGCGAAAGAACAAATTCTTTTAAGAGGGCAAGAAAAACTGGCATTCACTAAGTATTTATTATATCCCAGGCACTGTGTTGGACACTTTTACTTAGATTATTTAACATAATCCTTCTATCAACTTATGAGGTAAGTATTATATTTCACTAAAGAGAAAGTAATATTAGAGAGGTCATAGAAATGGCCTAACATCTCATAGCTGGAGAGTAAAGGAGCCAAAATTTGAATGCATGTCTATCCTACTAAGTTTGGTACTGTGTACCCTCCATAACCTGGACTGAATTTATTTGTAAGAAATGCTAGAGGCCCCTGCAGGGCTACCTGTGCATTATTTAACATAACTGAAAGGATGTACATGCTGCAGGGAAGGTCTTGTCTAACTCATACTAGATGTCTTGTCTAACTCAAAATAGATGTTTTGCTTTATATACTTTCAATATTGTAGCACCTTCTAATTTTTATACTAGCCACTACCCTTTACCAAAACCATCATCTGCAAATCTTTGGCCAGTGAATGTCTCTTGTAACTAAAGATGCTCCATTTCTACTTTATTTAAATGTAAATGTTCCATCGTGATAGTAATTTGTATTCATGTGGAAAATTTCCATACATATGAGGATTAAGTTTATGTACAGTCATCTATATTCAATCACATTAATCATTTCAATCTAATCTCTGAAATAAACCTTAAATTCCATAGAGGACTACTTTCCATTCCCTAAA
>PVJI01017507.1:0-35506 GCA_004026765.1 Micronycteris hirsuta
GGGGGAGGGGGCAGCGGGGAGAATCTGAATACCAGTGCATGTTAATAATCTTGCAGGAGGAATTGAATCCACATTTGGTAAGCTGAGCATAAGCTTCTATTTTTGAAGACTCGATTGCCATCATCAGTGTATAGTATTTTCTCTGCTTCAGGTAAAAAAATCAGGACACCTTGTACCAAAATGGCAATGAAAACAAAGGCTTTAAGTCTCAGCTGGGACAAACTGGAGGTAGGAAATAAAGAAATATGCAGGGTCCAGCACAAATAACGCCCCTTTTTATTACAAAATCCTTTATTACAAAATCATAAGCATGTAATTCTGTAACACAACAATATCATACTCAAGCACACCATATGACGTTTTAGGTGAAATGTTCAAATTAAAGCTATAGGTTGTTACACCTATATTACTACCCTACCAACCACACTCAAGCAGGCCTGACTTCTGCCGGACCCTGTATGTTCGTAATAATAGTCATTGTTAATAATAAGATTATTGTTGGGCACTTCCCATATGCTAACCCACACAATGCTAGAGGCTACACAGCTGAGGCCTAGAAAACGTAAGTGCCCTCCAAGATGACAGAATGACTAGGTGGTACAGTCAGGGCTTATTACCAGGAGGCGTGAACAGAGAGAGCCTGCTCTTTGTTAGAATACTGGGGTAATTCCAGACTGGTTGATTAAGAGCAGATGCTCCTAAGTCCCTGCGTGTTTCCTTCGTGAAACCCAACAGACTCACCACAGGTAAGTCCCTATACCAGGAAGCCTGGTTTCCCTATAACATGGTAACTCAGGAGGTAACATGTGGTCCATTAGAAGGTCTCCAGGATGTAGCCCATGGTCAGGGCCAATATCTGTAATAGTGGGGTTTTTTTTTTTCATTTTTTATTTATTGATTTTAGAGAAAGAGAGAGAGAGCAACATCAACTTGTGGGACCAATATCCATAATAGTTTGTTTTTTTTTAATTTTTGATTTTAGGGAATGAGAGGGAAAGAGAGAGGGAGAGAGAGACATAAACATCAACTTGCTATTCCGCTTATTCATGCAACCCTTCATTGATTCTTGTACGTGCCCTGACCGGAAATGGAACCTGCAGCATTAGGACCATCCTGGGGAAAGTGAAAATTTCCCAGCTATGCCTGAACAAGATACTGTGAACTTTTCAGTTAAAAAGAGTCCCTGCTTCGATTAAGAGAAATCAAGTTGGATTTTTGTCACTAAAAACAGAAAGAGCCCTGTATTATACAACTGTATAATCCACAGAGGGGAAAATTAAGAACAGCCAAGACCAGTTCGCTAAGATCTGGAAGCCAGCTCAAAACAGCCTGGTGAGGAACACCACTCATGAGACATCCCAAAGAAGAGTGGCTTTATCTTTATCAAACTCTGGCCAATCCACCAGGCAAACCTAACATAAGACATGCCCTTCATAACCATCTGAAGTGGTAAAAGATCCTTAACTCATCATCCCTAGAAGAGCTTGGGAAGAAAAAAATGACATAAACTTGTTTAATGGGGAGAAAGGCAGAGACTGAGCTCATAGACTGGGACCATAAAGCAGCAGGATACCGCAGGCCGTTTAAGGGGAGAATTCGAAAGTGCTTTCTAGCTGTGCATGTTATCCTGGATCAGGCCAGTCCAGTTGGGAAAATATGTTAACAAAGACAATATGAGGATTTGGTTAAAAAAGTTATTAGAGTACTTACCAAACAAAAGTTAGGGATGAAAATACGGCAGCCAGAAGCTACATTAGGGTTCATTAAAGGAAAGAGGCGGGGTTATTGGAAGCCACAAGCTGAGAGAAGTAGGTACAAGAAGCTGGGACTCTGCCTGTCTGGGGCGGCGGGGGTCGGGGGTGGAGGGGATGCCCGCTGCTTCTTCCCTTCCTAAGCTTGGAGGAAGGGCCCTGCAGAAGTGAATTTGAGTCCTGTAAGGAAGGATGCTGCCAGGCTCCCTCTAAGGAGTTCAATGAAGCTAGGAAAGAGGCTGGAAACGGGAATTAACTGTTGCTACTGGAATGGAGGGCTGCTTCTGGGATAGCATGGAGAGCAGCCACAATAAACAGAAAGAAGCAAGTCCCCACACCCTCCTCCTGTCTTCTAGTATCTCTCTCGGGTCCCTGTTGGGAGAAAGTAACAGGGAGCCAGCAACAAAGAAAAAAGACAATTTGCAGAATACAAACCCTACCCTTGCAAGCAGAAGGTGGAACTATGGGCTTCTAGTGGAGAGACAATGGTTTAAAAACCAGCATATCCTTACCCATCCCAAAACAGTCTGCCATGCAAGGTTGCAGAATCATTCTGAAAACCATTGTGTTTGATAAAATAATAATAATGATGATGATGGCTAATAGTTACTGAGTAGTACTTGATCTTCAGAAAGCGTCGTGCTATGTAGATAACACAGAAGAGATAGTTAATCCTCACAACCCCGGGTGCAGATACCCTGGGATCCTTATTTTATGGACAAGAAAACTGAGGTCAGTGATGTTTTCAAGGTCACTCAAAATTCAAGCCTTTTAACCCCTAGCCTACACAATTAACCATCACACATACCTAGTCTAATTCACCTATTCTAAGAAGACTTTCCAAAGTGCCATTGCCCACTAGATTTGATTTCTCCTTCCTCCACATTCCTTCATATTCCAGTTTCAGGTTATAGTGCCTGACACTTTTTGAAATGACTTAAATAAAGTCAGCACCGTCTTTAATTTAAGACCCATGTCCTTCTGGCTCTCTCCTAATTGAGAGACTGTACATGTATCCACAGACTCCTTGAGTAATATTTTTTCATTTTTTACTTATTTATTCTTAGAGAGAGGGAGAGGGAGGAAGACAGAGATGGAGAGAAACATTGATCAGTTGCCCCTTGCATACGTCCCAACCGGGGACCAGGCCTGCAACTCAGGCATGTGCCCTGACCAGGAATCGAACCAGCCACCTTTCGCTTTGTGGAACAATGCCCAAGGAACTGAACCACACTAATCAGGGCTCCCTGAGTAATATTTTTAAAGCCTTTACTTTATAAAACCCCCTCTTCATGTCTATCTCTAGTCACTGTATGAGGTGCTCTGAACGTTATATGGATTATAGCCAATGCACATACATAATCAGCCTTGGAAATGTTCAAGAACCACTCATGTCCCACACTGGACATTAACAAAGCCAAAGATGATCCTGGAATCTCTAAATCCTTCTGTCTACTGGGTTGCTCTTAGATAGACTGAGTTCTGTGCCCAGTTATCTCAACCGTAAGACAAGCAAAGGATCTTAGTCAACTCTAACCAAACCCCAGTAGGGAAAGGCTCTTTGACTTACTCAGCTTTTTCTTTCTTTTTTTGTGTTAGGTCACAGCTTCTCCTGACATCAGAAACAGGGTACCTGGCCAGTGTCAGATCTGGCAGGGGTGTGGGAATTGGACCATACACACGCTGCTAGAGGCCCAGCTTAGCCTGAAACGGCTGTGGTTTGGTTATTCTGAATGCCATAAGCCCATAGCTAACATTTCACGTGAGCCTGTCTCGTGAAGAGCTTTAAAGTGACCACAGGAAAACCTGGCTAGTAGATCTCCATGACCCACAACCAATTCATTCAAGGTCACAGAGACCAATACATCATTTAGACAAGCCATTGACCTCTGAGCACTCAGCCTGACCCTCTCCAGCACAATGTCGCTATTGTTGATTAGTATGGTGAAACCAAGAGAATCTTAGGCTGAGGGTCAGATTCTGGGTTCTAGGCCTGTATCCCACCCTGCTCCCTGACTCCGGGAAAGCCATTCCTCATCTCTAAACTTTCCCTTGCATCAAAATGAAATTCTTAGATCAGTTCTGATTATTTGGGTTCCTTTGATTTCATGACCATGGTGGATACAAATACAAATATGGATGTCTCCATCCCTTAAGATTAAAAACTCTCATTGGTATCTACCAGAGTCATGCCCATGGAATTGTTGATGGAGGGATCATGAAAGCTCAGAGCCTAAAGGAACTCCTAACTAGACAGTGAGACAATCTAAGTTCCTGGAGCAGGTGTTCAGCCCAAAGTCATACCATGGGAGATTTTGGACTTCCTCTCCAAATGGCCAATGCTCTGCTATTTATTCCATAATCATTGCTTCACATGGCAGAGTCCAATGACAATGTACTATCACGCACCAGTCCTGTCTCATAATGATATCCAAAACTATAGGGTGACAAACACCTAAGAAATATTCATTTATTTATTAAGTGCTGATTTGATTTGACTTGAATTTTGCTTGTAATGCCAACAGCCAAAAATAGAGCCTATGCTTAATCCATCTTCTGTATTTGGGACACTGACCATCAACTTGGTTCTCTTTGGTTATATAATCATCTTCAAGAGCTTGAATTCTAGAAACAACAAGGAGTGTGGAGTTTTTGCCTGTGCCAAGCAAGTGTACTTTGTGATAGTGGAAAGGTAATTAACTTCCTCATTCTTATAATCCCTCTCAGAATTCAATTCCAAAAATGTTCCCAAAATCCAAACTATATAATGATATCAAGTGTTTTAAATTGATTGATAAAAGTAGAGTTGGTCCAATCACTGGATCAAATCCTACTTCTTGCAGTGAGGGAACAGTTTCCTAACCAGGCAATTGTGGGAGTGAAAGAGGAGCCCCCACTCAGCAGGTGCCGGAAAAGTCTGTGGTCCTATGCAGAAATGTCTTGTCCTAATGTCCTCCCCCAAGTCACTTATCTCTGTGTTATCTTCAGCACTGGGAACCCTGAGATGAGCCAAACAGACTAGCTCCCACCTCCACAAATCTTATGTTTTTGTATCACCTCTGAGAACCAGTGGACGCCCTACCTCTCATTAAAGCCAAATGTGGCACTGTGTTACTCACCCTGGACAGCCCCTTTCCAGTTGCATTTTTATTGTGTGCTGTGTCTGTTTCCCCTTTGAAAGTTGGATCATCTCAAGGGCAGGTACAGAGATTAGTTTTCTCTGTGTCCCCTACGCCTAACATAAAATCTGTCATAGAAGTAGCGGTCCAGCCTTACCTTAATCATCTAATTGATTTATTTTGACTTCAACTCCCCCTGCTGTGATTAGATTGACCTACCCGCCCTGGGTATCCTCACCTGCTAAGAACATCAGTATGAAGTAGAGGACAGGTTAATAATATTTCAGTCTTGGAAGCATGCAATGCTGCACAGTTACATAGTTAATTCACATGTATAATTTTGTGCTGTCTTTCTGAAACATAGAAAGGACAGTTGTACAGAGAGAAACATATAAGACTCAACGGGTCCAGGATGCTTCCCTTGTTCCAAGGTTGAAGCTAAAAATGAAGAGAGACACATGGATAGTTGTAGACCATTGAGGAGTCACGTCCCGTTCCTTTAGTTCATTCTTATGGTAGTTGTTTGCTTAGACAGCATCCTGGAGTCTGTGCTTTCTCAGAAGGTGACAGTTGAAATTACAAGGGCTACTAGACCTAAAGGCCAGCTGGGAATGAAGACAACCATTGGTGGAGGCAATTGCAACTGATGCCATCCAAGGTTAGGCAGAGAGAACGGTGGGCGGCTGATCCCACGTGTAGGGCCCATTTCAGTCTCACATTCCCACCTGGAAAAAGGAAAACTAACAATGGTAGAAGACTAAGTGGACAGATGGGTCATCCAGAATTGTCCAAGTCAATATTGGCTTATATTGCATTCTAGATAAACTCTCAGTTATGTCATTAAGGTATACATTTTGTCCCTGAATTCAGACCATTCAGGGCTGATGGAGAGGAGTGATGTCCCCAAGGCATAGCCCGTGAGTTGGGTAACCTGGAAATATTGGTGAACGACGCTGGAGATGTGGGCGTTAAATGCAAAACAATCCTAGAAGCCAGGTATTAATTGTCCTCATTTAAAAATAAGAAGAGGGAAACTTGAAGGTGTTAGTATCTTGCCCCAAAACACACAACTTATAAGAGCCAACCCCGACCTAGGACGACTAAATTCAGATTTTCCCTTCTCCACACCACAGTCCCAGAGCAATCTTTGTCAACCTTCACATTCAACAAACATTTATTAAGAGATTCCTTTCTGGAGCTTGGAGCTTGGCGAGCTTAAAAGAAACTGAAACCATGGGTGTCCCTCCCTCCCTTCCTAATCGGTTAATGCATTCAGAACGTTAACTCGCACCTTCCTAATAGATTAAACTCCCCAGGCATGGTCATTCACAGACAGAAAAGATTGATATGATACATCCAAAAAATAAAAAAGGCTTCAACTGGCTGTCAGAACTTTAATTAAAACACTTATAGATCAACTTCACGGCAGCAAATTGTCTGTGCCACGATTACTATAGCAAGATGGATGTTGGCTGGGAAAACAGACAGAGGGTTCTCCCCCACACTAATGTGTAATTTCATAGCCATTGATTTTTTACTTTGGAAATTCTTCCCTGGCTCCTGGGACCTGGAACTTGTTCTGGGTGACCTGGCAGCAATGTTACTTTTTTTTTTTTTTTCTTTTGTGAAAGTAGAAGACAATTTCCTAGGCCCATTCATATTTTTTCTTCATCGTCCTGAGTCAGAACCAAAATGAAGCTAGGAGAGGTTGCTGAAGGTCTCAGCTGGAAGCTTCTGAGAGCAAAGGGTGGAGAGCAGCATTTTGAGTAGGGAAAAGGAAACCATACAAAGCAAAAACAAAACAAAACAAAAAAACCAGAGAAAGGAAATGAGTAAGAAATGAGGGAGAGAACTAGGAAAGGTGGGTTGAATATCTTTACAAGACTGTTATAAACATCTGAAAAGAGACTCATTTAAATTACAACTTCAAGGGAAAAAATTATTATAAATTAATTGGATGAAATGTTTAAAGCATTTATTAAATTCACTGAACAATATTGCGTCCGAGTAATGGCTCAGGGGTAACCTCTCCTGTCTCTGGGCGCAGATAGGATGAAGGGAGCGGTAATAACTCACATCTCACTCCTCTGCCTCCCTCCCTCACACTTCACTTCAGCTCCATTCGCAATGTCACCATTTGCGACTAAGAGACCCCAGCAGGAAACTTGCACTGCCCTTGAACAAGTCCGTCTCCATTGCACTTGGCATCTCTGTGTTCTCACCCTTGCAGCTGCCCTCATCCAGGCTGGATGTGGAGCCAACAAAGGGGTCCTCACCATTGTACTGGCCAGTGCCCTAGGGGACAGTGGTGATGTCCTCAACAAGGGTGCTGCTTCCAAAGGCTCCTGCAGTTGCCAGGGTTCAAGGGACCAGCAAAAGGCATGTCCCATGCATCAGGGGGTCACTTGGCCAAAAAAAAATGCTTCAACCCCACTTTGTTCACATTCCCTGCCACGTACCCTCAGACAGGTTATTTTACACATCCCACTTTCCTAATTGTAAAGCAGGGGTGAGAAATAGCGGCTCCACTGGGCTGGAATGAGGGATAAACAGATTGATGTATGCAAATGCAACAGGAATATAGATGGTGCCCGATCTCCACTGGCACCCCTCACCTCCCTTGCCTTCTTTTCCAGGGATAAGAGAACTGGACATCAAGCAAAGGCACTTGGACCCCTTTGTCTCACAGAGTGCCTTAAGGAAAGAATCCCTTTAGCTTCTTCCTGGGTGCATGCTAGGCACTGAATGTTTGTGTGCCCCCAAAATTCCTATGTTGAAGTCCTAATCCCCAAAATGCTGGTATTTTTGGGAGGTAGAACCATCGTGCATAAGATTAACTCCCTTGTTAGAAGACACAAGACGGAGTCTCTCACAGCCACGGGATATAGAAAGAAGGCAAGAAAGCAGCCGTCTGTAAGCCGAGAAGAGAGCTCCCGCCGGAACCCAGCCACGCTGGCACACGGATTTTGGACTTCTCAGTCTCCAGACTGTGAGAAATAAATTTTTGTTGCTTAAGTACCCAGTCTATGGTATTCTGTCATAGTTACCTGAGATGAAGAAGACGGCTGTCTCCATGGGACTCGAGGGTGGGGCAGGGACAGGTCTCTGCAAGGGACACCATGATGACTTCCTATCCAAGGTCTGCAACTAACAGGCAGGGGCAATTCACACACACACACACACACACACACACACACACACACACACACACACACACCTTTCTTCTTCAGTCCACAAAAGGAAAGAGAAAAGAGCCTAAAATGAGCAAAACAAAGCAAACATCATATTAATTGTTTTGTACCCTCTGCACGTGAAGTGCGCCCAGAATTTCTCATTCTCAGTTCAGGCTCAAGGATGCCTGTTGCAAAATAAGCCTCCTTCTTTCTCGCTCACTGTGGCCGAAACCATCAAGCCAGAGCCAGGCTGCTCCATGGTAAAGTAAAGCTAGATCCCCACCCACACTCAGCTGGGTAATTCAAATACACAGCCCCTCATCCACTGTGAACTCTCCAGGTTGCTGAACCCGTCCTGCACTTTAGAGACGTGTAAGCCCAGCACAAACCCCTGCAGACACAGAGCAGCCGGCGGCCATCTGCACAAGGTGGGAAGGACGCTGGTGCAGACTCCCCGAAGAGGTTGGTGTCATTGATGCAGCACCATATGACAACACCATTTATACTAGTTCTGCTACCAGGTAGAGTTAAGAAAACAGAAGCACAGTCAAGTTACATGGCCAAGGTCATACATGTAGAAATAGAGCTAGGCACAAACTCTGACCCTAAAGCCCATGACTTACCTCTTAGAGAAAAGAGAAGAATATAGAAAGAGAATTTAGGGGGTCTGTGAACTTGGCTGGAAATATAATTACCTCTTCATTTGCATCCATCACTAACTGAAATTCAGCATTTCCTTCAAGTTTGGATACAAGCAACAAACCACAGAACTATTAACAGTAACTGTAACTGATGTCCAAAGAAATCACAGGTATTTTCATATCACACTACAATGTTGCAAATATCACAAAATGTCATTTATACTCATTACCACTTGGAAATTATGCTAGTTATTAAACTTGCTGCCAGGTCTTGTTATTTGATGTGTTAATAAAGAAGCCCACAAGTTACTATGATATAACACAAATGCTTTTCTAATATTTTGATGACTGTATTTAAATGTAATTGGTATTATTTTCAATTTTATAATGTATATGTAATAATATGATACATATTCTAATAGGTATTATAATACATAGTATTTCACATTAATTATAGTATATATTATTGATGCATTTAGAAATATTCTCAAAACAGGTTTATAGGTGTTGCCTAACTAGCAAAAAGACCCATGGGAAAAAAATTGTTTAGAACCTCCACTGTAAAGAGTGTTTTCAGGAAAGACAGCTGGCTAAAGACACCAGGGTTGGGGGGAAATGCAGAGAAGTTGGGGGACATGAGGCCACCTGTGTGTGATTGCATGTAGGTGGCAGCAAACAATGACAGGCTTCTGCGGGTTCATAGTATTAACTCCCTTCAGATTCGTAATCGAGATTCTGATAGGAAGATAATATGAAATGTTTTCTTGTGGAGCCCAAGCCTGGATGGTGTGGGCTACCCGCTGCCGCATCAGCAACCTGCAGCTACTGTTTAGAATCCTAAATGGACCTTTGGCAAAAATTCTCAACTTTCAGCCCATTTCAGCCCCCAGGTGGCATTTGGGCTTTTTGGTCTTTTCTGGGTCTGTGATCAACCTAGTTAAATCACTCTTTCTTTTTTTTTAATTCAATAGGTTTCAATTAGGATGTTAGGGCCTTGTAATTGCTTGATATTTTAACTTTCTCCAAAATCATTAGCATATTAACTAAGGTCTCCAGTTCTTTGAAGCAAGGGTCAAAAATCTCAGATGCTGTGTGCTAAGCAAATGACATGACTTGGCTTCGGATCCTTCGGCTACATTGCAATGTGCACGGGGGTCCGCCAAAGCGCTTGTCCGTCCCCCCATCTGCTTCTGGACACTGAGTCCGTGCGCCGCTGTATTGGAATGATGACCAGTGTTTCCGGAGCTTCCAATCGGAACCCAGATTCCAGAACTTTGTATACTGCATATGGACTCCTAAATGCTGTCAAGCCAAATCCAGCTGGCACTTGAGGGGGCAACCTCTGGCTTAATAATGCCTGGGCCAGGAGGATCTTTCTAACATTGAGGACCAACTGGTTTTGTTACGGGGAATTGAAGCAATCAAACACCTGAGAGGTATGGATCACAGGCCTTTATTACGCATGCGGACCCCAGGGAGAAACCTCCAAATCTTGGGCTCCGAACAAAGGAAGGGACTGGCTTATATATGTTCAGGCAGTGACGAGAAACTATGTGGCAGAAGATTAAAGGAGCCAGGAGCAGAAGTCAGGTCTAGCTTTCCTTATTTGGGAGACAAAGAAAAAGGTACATGAGCTTGGGGTGAAGGTCACAGAGTACAAACACAGAGGTTGCACGTCATTTGCACCCCCCTTCTGCAGGTGGGAGGTGCCCCTGCGGTTCAGAAGCAGGGAGGTTGCCTGTTACAGTTTGACATTGGCCTCCCTAGGTCCCTCTCAAGTGCAAGATCTGAACAGCATTGGACGCAGGTCTCTCACATGCACAATCACATTTGCCCTTAAAGAGTTAGGAGAAGTGTCAGAGGCTCCATTCTACAGATTAAACACTGAAGTTCAGGGAGGTGACGTGATAAATGCACCGTCAGAGAGCTAGAGAGGAGCCAGGTTCAGCTCGGATGATCTCACTTCTGAAAACACCCCTGGAAGGTCAAATAAGAGACTTCCTGGCTTGAGTTGGCCATTTCCGGCCTCTAACTTTCACTGAGATACATTTAAATAGCTTTAAACAAAAGCCTGATGACATACAATTTTGGCATCTAGTACAATTGTTTCGACTGCCTCTAGTATTTTATGTTCTAATCAGCTGGTTTCATGTTTTTTAAACGTTCATCTATATCCTGTTGTGCCCTGATCGGAAAGGTACAACTGATTTTTCCATTTGTTCAAAGATTTTAACAGGTTGATCACATTGGCAGTGCGCTGTGGGTCCCTCCCCCGTGCCTCCTTCTCAGAAACATTACCACCACTTGCCTGCTTCTCTGGAAATGGCCGCTTGCCGTCCTGATAAATCTTAGGTTCCCAACGTAACCCTGATGCATTTCCCATTTTCCCACCGAATTCCACTGCCCAAATTTGGAGTCCCGACTTGACCACAAGCAGATTCAATATCACTTTGTGGGATTTTCCCAGCTTCTCCTTGCATTAGGGTTGCAAAGCCTGTAACACCAGCTGTGTCTGAGCCAGCCATCCAAAAAAGGCAACTGTGCTCCTGCATAGAATCACGAAGCAGACACGGCTGCCAGCTCCACGCCTCGCACGGCCTTTTCAGGATTCTGGGGCTGCTTCCAGCCCTTCCTCCCTGTTCCCCTGGTTAATGATAGGGCCCCTCAAGAGGCTCAGAATCCTTTAAAAGACCAAAGAAAAGAAGAGAAAAAAATAACGCATGCTTTTCCTCTCTCATTTTCTGGGACTCCATTTTTATTTTCTTTATTACCAGGACCTATCATTCTTTTATTCGTTAAATCAATACACATTTATAAATTGCCAACTGTGTCCCAGGCATTTATGTTAGGGGTTGGGAAAAACAAACTAAATAACACAGGCTGCTATTTCTGCAGGGACTCATCAAACTGCAGGAAAGGCAGATGTGGGCTATCAGTAACAATGCTACCAGTCCACAGTCCCTTATCCAAAATCCTTGAGGCCAGAGGACGTTCAGAATTCAAAAATTTTCAGACCTTAGCGAAAAGATCGGGCCAGTTTCCCAGCCAGCCTGCTCATGACCCAGTCAGGCCAGTTTTCTCACTCACTGGGCTGCCCATGACTCAGTTATCCCAACTCTCTTGATAGCCTGCAGCCCCATCGAAACTCTCTCCCTCCACACACAATAGACACCTGGCGCCAGGCACAATGGCCGGTGGTCAGACTGACCCTCCTGCACCTGGGAACAGCCCGGCCTTCACCTAACCTTTGTTCCAACTCACATCCTGAAACCCTGAGGCACCCACCTAGAAGAACAAGAGACTAACCCCTCCCCTATTGCCTACAAACTCCGTACTTTTTCTTTTAAAAACCCCATTCTTGCATTCCTGCAGCATCGAATAAAGGCACTTGGATCAGATCACCCGGTTCCTGCCACCTCGTATTTCTCGCACATTTCTAACACTTAAAGACATGATAGGATGTATGTACTGTGTATGTCACAGGACTCTGTTATCAAATCTAACTCATATAACACTTACAAGTAGCCTCATATCAGTTAGGGTCATATTTTGCCCCCAAATTTATTTTGGCTCCAAACTTACAATTTCAGAGACTTTGGGGTTTAGGAATTGGAGGCGCAGGATTGAGGAAGTCGAACAGTGCTTACTGAATGTCTGCGATGCCCCAGGAAACTGGCATGCCTTATCTCCTTTAACCCTCTGAACAGCCCTTTAAAGCAACTATTCTGCAGGGCAGTGTCCTCCCTATTTTAAGAAAAGGAAGCTGAGGTTCATGGAGGTTAAATAACTCTCATAAGGTCATGGAACAAGTCAATGGCAGGGCCCTCGTCTGTCGGTACCAGAATCTGTGATGTTTCCATGAGGCAAAACCTCTGTCTTTCTTCGTAGCCACTTTGATTCCACGGAATGCCCCTCCTTCCCTTTCCATTTCCAGTTCCAAAAGCCTCCCTGGTTTCCCTGAGGAGCCTCCAGGGCAGATAAATCCTGCCCTGCAGGTTTGTTCCAAGTGACACACCCCAATTGACACTCCTTGGTCTGCTCTCTGTGCCTCATTGCAAAACATTTTGGAATCAGATCTGTCTGGGTTTGAATTTCATTCCTGACTCTAACATGAGCTTGGGAAAGTCACTTAACCTCTCTGGGACTGTTTCTTCACCCTTAAAATGGAAAAAAAAAAAAAATAGTCCATATTATTAGAGTTACTCTGGGGATAAAATGAGCTAATTTATACAAACCGCTATGATCCCTAGAAGACAGTAAGTGCTTGACAAAGGGCAGCTATTACTGTTGTCATTGCTACTTTTGTTATCATCATTACTGGAAAGTTATTGTTTGAATGTGTTCAGTGTCCCGGGGAGCATGCAAAGTGAATTAGATGTAGCAGCACAGAGAAATGGATTCACTCTCAGGACCTGCCAAGCTCGCTGTGTCTTCTGAAGAAAGCTGATTGGGTGATCCGGGCGCTGTGAACCAAGCTGATCAGCTCAGGAACAGGCCCTTCATCCGTGAGCAGTCAACTCCAGTGGCTTCTGGTTTTCTAAGTTCTCTGGGTACCCGGTGCGTGCCCCAGAGGGATAATAACAACTGACCGAATCCGTCGGAAAGTCTTTCTGAAGGAAGGTTGGGTGTGAGACATGTGAAGGCAAAGCAGCTGGCAGTGGAGTCTGAAGCCAAAGGACAGACAAGACAGGAAGCAGAACCCGGGGGCAGTGAAGCCAGAATCTGCCGGGGAGCAGAGGTTCACTACCAGGGGCACAGAAGAAGCAAGGTGTGTGTCTGCACATGGACAGAGAAAGTACTACAGGCCAGTCTCCAAAATGCCTGGCTTGGAGCCAAGGCCCCTTGAACTGCAGAACTGAGGCGCTTCACCTCCACACCAGGGACCCCAGATTCTCCTGCCTCCTGGGGCCAGTCAAGCAACAGAGATGAGGGTGGTGCCCGAGGAGGCCTGTGTCTAAGAGGACAGTGTGGAGCCCTTAGAAGGGTAGCGGCTGCGAACGCATTTTAGACAAATGGGAAGCTGTGGGAACAGGAGCCGAGGATGCTGGGGCTTCGGACTTTCCAAGAGAAGCCAGAAACCCAGATACCCCTGGGGAAACGCCAGTGCTTTAATGTTGAATGTGAATTTTGTTTTTGTTTTTTTAAGGATTGTGCTGGCAAACACACACACACACACATCTTTGTGTTAGATTTAGTCTAGAGGCTTAGAAATATGCCTTATACTGTCAGTCATGAAAGAAAGGAGATTTTTAAAGCAACATCCAAACTCTCTTCTCTAAGTGATGGGGACAGAAAAGAAGAAAGGTGTGCCACCAGACGCAATTCCTGGGAGCAGAACTCAAAAGGAATGCCTCGTCAAACAAGCCAAATCGTTTCATAAATCCAAAGGGAAAAGAGACATCTTCTTCTGGTCAAAATGGAGCAGCAGGGACCAGATTTGCCCTCTCACCTGAAACATCTAAAAAAACAACATATATACAAAATGGCACTTTTTGAGACCTTGAACGTAAGACAATAGAGGACAGTGATCTGTGACAGAAGGAAAGTGATGAGGCTAGCCCTACGCCTGCCCCAGATCACTGACTCGGGGGAGATTCCAGCTCCCGGCACAGGGAGAGAAGCCCAGAGAAGCCTGGCGGTCCCACCAAGTACAGGCAATGGAGCTGAGAACATGGGGAAACCAAAGTGGCTGCAATTGGAGAACAGAGTACAGGAGCCCAGAGAACTCAGAGTCTGGGAGCCCCAGAGACCGACAGAGTCACCCTGAAGTGCTGATGAGTACCCCAGCTGAGTGCTGATCCGCACGTGAGTGTGAGCTGAATACCAGAGGCCAGAGGAAAAAGAAGTCGAGAAATCATTCTCTGTGGCTGACATGGGGCCAGGAATAATCCCTTTTCCCAGTAGCCAGAGTGGAAAATCTCATATTTTATTGAGTATTGGGTAAAATATCTGGAATAGTTTTGTCTCAGTAATGGGAAGTAATAGCCCCAGATAAAATGTTGCTCTATGTTGCTTAACAAAGCTTAAAGGCAAAATCCAGAAGGATCAAACAATCTGTTAAATTTTGACAAATGTATACACTTGTGGAAGCATCACAACAGTTAAGACAATGGTCTTAATTGTCACCCCCAAAGTTTCCTGGTGCCCAATTTACAACCTCTCCCTTCCTTCCCTCTCGGGCTCCGGGTTCTGGTCCAGAGTCCCCAGGAAAACAATGATCTGGTTTCCCCTCCCTACAGGCTGGTTTGCATTTTTTCAGAGCGGTGTAGACATGGACCCAACAGTATGTACTCTTTCTTTCTTACCTGCTTCTTTTTTCAGTGCGGCAATTTTGATGTTCATCTATGTTGTTGAATATGTTGATTGTTAATCCCTTTTATTGCTCATTAGAAAACAGAGAGAGAGGGAGGGAGGGAGGGAGAAAGGAGCAACTAGTACTTCCATCAGTTGAGCGGTTTGCTATCACAGTGTGTGAGGGAATAAGGAGAGCGGAGACTCATCCATCCAAAGGGAATGAACATTTTACTTCCTCTGAGCTAGATGTGAGAGCCTATGATGTTCTGAAAGTCAAGAGTCCATGAGGTGAAGGGCACAAGGCCAGTTGTGACCACCCAAAAGCTAATGCAAAAGGCCAGAGTAGCCAGCCCTCCAACACACCAGAAGGGAAGAATTTAGAGCACGTGTTCACACGTAATTGTGTAGGGATTGATCCAGAAATATTGTATTTTGTCACTCAATCTGGAAGCCAGGTGCAAGAAAATTTTACCTCCTGGCTCTGTTAAATAATAATAACCAGAGAATCGAGTGAAACATGATTCTGAGGTTGCACAGAGACTGGGGGCAAAGAGTGTGTTGGCAGTGACTGTCAGAGGAAGGAGACAGGAGAATGGCTAGCATGCCTGGTCCGTATTTGCCGTCTCAGCCCTAAGGTGTTCTCCAGTGGCAGTCCGAGGAAACCTAGGTGTGATTCCATCTCACTCAGAACCCAGGATAGGCCCTCTCTTCAGTGCTCTTCTCCTCAATCCCTCTACCACTCTAGGAGATACACAGCATGCTCTAAGGAAGAGTAAGGCAACTCTAACTGATGCACCCTCCTTCATACCATTTCCAGTACTCAGGCCTCAGTGTCTTCATCTATTCCAAGAGCTATGGACTGAATATCTGTGTGCTCCCAAAATGAATACATGGAAGCCCATACCCCCAGTGCGATGGCATCTGCAGGTGGGACTTTGAGGAGGCAATTCAGTTTAGATGAGGTCATGAAGGTGAAGCCCACATCATGGGATTAGTGTCCTTATAAGAACAGGAGGAGAGACCAGAGTGCCCCCCAACCCCCATGCTATGTCAGGGAACATTCAGAAGATGCCTTCTGTAAACGGGAAAAAGGCATCAACGGGACCATATCAGCCAGCACCTTGATGCTGAACTCTCAGCCTTCAAAACCATGAGAAATAAATGTCTGTTGTTCAAGTCATTCAGCCTGTGGTATTTCATGATATCAACCCAAGCTGATTAAGACACATGTTTAACAAGATGATTTAAATTTGATAAAATAAACACAACTATCATTGTCCAGTGTGATGTTTCCCTACAGCAGGCTTCTTACAAATCCAGGGAACTGATGGAATTTTTTAAATCAGAAATTTAATCAATTCACATTTCAAAATAACTACTTATTTTCCATATTCATTAACTCCTCATATGTATGCATTCCATTCTGTTCAAAGTCATTAAGCACTTTGCAAGGATAAGAAAAATTGCTTTTGACCTTTGGGGAATGCAATTTAGGGTTTATTGTTTGGAAAGCCCCAGGTATATAATGATTATACAGTAATAAATTGTGTAATTGCATTTAATCTGTGCCTGGAGGCTGAGAAGGACTGCAAGTCAGTACCTTCTAAACATAAGTCTCGTGAAGCTGGGAGGTGCAGAACCAAACGGTGTGAGAGCGCCTGTCCCTGCCGCAAGTGCTTCCCCGGAGGTCAGAGCGGTGCAGAGGCATCGGGCTTGGTCCAGTCTCAGTCATGGCCATTGAAGTAATAGAGAAGACCAGGACAAATGACTAAAAGTAGGAAAAACAGGTCCTAGGACTAAAGATCAAAAGATTTCAAACTGTGCCGTTTAGCTAGAAGAACGCTAAATGCCAGCTTTGGAAATGTGTTCCCAAATCCAGACAATAGAATGGGTTGGAAAGAGCCATAGAATAAGGGGGATAAGGTGAAGAGCTGAGGTTTCTATTCTGAACCAGTTGCAGGTATGACGTTGCATGAGGGATGCCCTCTGCTGAGTTGGGGACAGGAAAACAGTGATTGAGACGTCAGTGTCTCAGTCAGAGGACCTGGGCTTTCATCCAGCTGTGGGTGTCCTCTCTCCCTGAGCTTGAGTTCTCCAACTCTTAGTTCCTTGGTCTGTAATATGGGGCCAGTCCCACTAGCCTCCTCTTAGGGTCGCGGGAATTTAACAAGATGATACATCACATGCCCTATGTTGACAATGATAACAATAAAAATAAAACTCCGCTTAGGCCAGAAATAAGGTGCTCAGCATAAATGTATTGCTCATGAAACTGAAACATAATCTCTTTTCCTTAACAACGATTTTTATATTTTCATGAAAATCTTTCAAATATCCCACATACTTCTCCATATTCTGAAACAAAATGTGAGAATTAAACACTATTTGGAATAAGAGAGCATGAGGATTTGCCCTGTCTTTACTTTGTAGCTGGAGGATTCTGAGCAAAGCAGAGGATGTCTCTGAACAGCGATTGCTGGCATAATTAAAAAATGTGCATGCCACAAGGCTGATAGCAGAGATCTATGTGAAAAGTGTTTCTCAAAAGTATTCACCAAAAATAAATTAGAGTTCGTTTTTCTTGAGGTTTCAGGACCATCGTCATGAAAGTGGACAGTTACACCATATACAGTTTCAGCCATGGGGGTAAATATGGAAACGTGCCGTGTGGTCCCATCATGGGAAGGCCATCCTCTTAGGAAATGCCCACAGCAGCTAACACAGTGCTCTCCCTAAAGTCACTGCCCAGGAAACATTCATTGGATGGATAGCATGCTTTCTGAGAATAGTGACTTCAGTCGTTTGTTTACAAAAAATATATGTGCTAATTATGAAAATACAAGCCATACTACATGTATATAAAGAAATATCTCACAGCCTTCAGACTGCTCTAACAAAAATATCAGAGACTGGGTGGCTTCAATGACAGAATTTGTTTCTCACTGTTCCAGAGGCTGAAAGTCTGAGATCAGGGTGCCAGAGTGGTCAGGTTCTGGAGAAGCCTGTCTGCCTGAGTGACAGAGTGCCATCTTCTCCCTGTATCCTTTTTCCGAAGCCACATGCCTATTACCACCAGGTCTCTAAACAGAGGTAAAGTGTGCCACTAACTGGGAGACTTTCAATGTTTCCCCAAATACAGGTAAGAGTAAAACGAAAGGTCTCATGGAATGGAGTTTAGGGTAGATGATCTTTCACGAGCCCAATATGTCAACCCTTCCAACTTGTAAAAGGAAACTGCATCCCTTGGGAATGGTCTAGGGATGGTGGTGCACTTTACCCTGAGCTGACCCTCTGCAGTTGTCTTTATTTGGTTACTGCTAAACTGCTCTGGTGTCACATTAGCACTAAATTAGACCATGTATTTTCATGTTTATAAATGTTGAAGACCTTATAAAATAAGTGCAGTCTACAACAGAAGGGGAGAAAGCACTGGCAAATGCTTTTCCATTAGACCACTGTGCTTGTCAGGGTCTCCCGAGGGTTGTTTATGAAAAGTGGCAGAGGTTTTGCAATTTGGGCAGAATAGAAGCACCTCCACATTCACTGGCTGGAGCCATGGAATCTGTCAGACCTCTGCGGGTCAAGAAATCAGAAAGTTGGGGCAGACTCTATCATCCACTCAAAAATTTTATTACCAGCTTTCTCGGTGCTGTTCACAAAGTGGGTGAGTGGGTTCACAGAGTGGGTGGGACAAGTCATTTGAACCCACTGAACCCAGGAATTCTCATGTCACAGGAGCCCATGAAACCTGACTTGCTGATACCACAGACAACATAAGGAGAATAAAACTGCAAAATATTAGTCCTCCTTGAAAGAAGTCTAAACCTGTAAGTCTAGAAGTGCAAGCTCTTCATCTAAGGGAGACTGTGATAAGCTATATATGATACATAAAAAACACCTAGAGCAACCACTAAAACGTCTACCTAAAGTATACTCAAAAACACTGTAAGTTCAAAATGGAACTCTAAAATGTATTCGAGCACTCCACAGAAACATAGGGAAAAAACAAAGGTGACAAACAGGAAAAAAAGTAAGTCAAAAATAATGGTAGATTTAATCCCTAACATGTCAATAATTATAAGAAATTTAATGAAATAAACATACCAATTAAAAGACAGAGATCAGCAGAGAGGATTAAAAATATGACCTATCTACTATGCTATCTACAAGAAACTCATTTCAAATATAAGTAGTAAAAGGATTTTTTTAAAAGACATATTATACAAACCTTAACCTTAAAGACAGCAGGAGTGGCTATATCAAAAAACATGTATGAATGACCCACAACATGGACAATGGCATGGGAACTGACTGTGGGAGCCGGGGGCAGGGTGGGCTGGGGGAGGGCGAAGGAGAAAAATGGGAACAACCATAATTGAATAACAATAAAGAATTCGATATCTATCATGATGTTTTTAAAAAGACCTCTCCAGCTAACATTATACTTAATAATGAAAGACTGAGTGTTTTTCCTTAAAGTTAGAGAAAATGCAAGGATGGCCACTATTACCATTCTTATTGAACATAGAGCTGGAAGATCTAGCCACTGCAATAGAGCAAGAAAAGAAAAAAAAATGGTCATACAGACCTCAAAGGGAAAAGTAAAACTCTTCCTACTTGAAGGTGATATAATTGTCTATGTAGAAAATCCAAAATGCATCTACAAAAAACACTCTTAGAAGCAATAACTGAATTCAGCAAGGTCACAAGATACAGGACCAACACACACACATATATACACAAAGGTATTTCTATATAGCAGCAATGAACATGTGGACATCAAAATTAAAAATATAATATCACTTACAATCATTTCCCCAAAATGAAATACTTATGGTGCAATCTAACAAAATAGATATAAAACTTGTATGCTGACAACTATAAAACACCAATGAAAGAAATCAAAGACTATCTAAATAAATGGAAAGATATATTTATGGACTGCAATACTGATTATATTAATAATGTCAATTCTCCCCCAAATTAAAAACAGGTATAACATAATCCTATGTATATCTCAGGAAGACTTTTTTAGATATAGATAATACTATCCTAAAATTTATATGAAAACATCCTAAGCCCAAGACTAGCTAAAATAATCTTGACAATAATAAATTTGGAGGCATTACTCTTCCCAGTGTTAAGTCTTAACATACAGCTACAGCCATCATGACAGTGTGGGGTGCAGGCAGAAGGACAGATACATGGATCAACATAACAGAAAAGAGAGCACTTTAGTAGACCCATGCTAATGTACCACATGGATTTTTGACAAAGTTGCACAACTGGCCAGGAAGTTCAGACGGTAAGAATATCATTCCAATACATCAAAGTTGCTGGTTCAATCCCTAGTCTGAGCACATGCAAGAATCAACCGATGAATGCATAAACAAGTAGAACGACAAATCACTCTCTCTCTCTCTCCTTCTTCTCTCTCTCCCCCTTCCTTTCTCTTTCTCTCTAAAATCAATCAATAAAATTTTTTAAAGTTGCACAACTGAAATAAAGATATGAGTGCCAAAAATAATTTTTTGTAAAGACATGAGTGCCAGTAGTTGATCACATGAAGCCAAAATAAGGGAGTAGAGATAGTCAGACAAGGAAGAAAGAAGGGCTGATGTAGAAGTATTGGACTCTCCGCGACTCAGAGCAGCTGAGGCTAAATCCCACCTTAAAAGCACAGTGTAGAATAAACTGTGGAATTGTCTCTCTAGCACAGAAGATGGGAGCATTTATGTGTCGATGACTCTGCCCATTGGTGGAAGGCTGCCCTTGGGTGTTAAATCCCCCTGCATTTGAGCCTACACCTGCTTCTGAGGCTTCAAAATAAGCCATAAAGGAGAAGAGCCGAAAGGTGTGGCTAGCAGCGAGGTGGAAAGTCATCAGCGTGCTCTCATCCAGTCAAACACAGCCTCAGCTGAAGTCACAAGGGTCTGAGGACACCAATAGCATCTGCGGCAGTAAGTCTGTCTAATTCCAGAGGAGAGTGTCAGCGAGAACAGCTGGCCACAAGAGCAAGGCATCATCAAACATATCATGTTTCAGTGTTAATTTAAGAAGATACTTTCCCCATTTGCCTTACCCTTTTACCTTTTCTCAACTACTTCAGGACTTGAGAGTAAAAGGCAACATTAGCTGTTGCTCCTTTTCAATACCCCTCAACCTAATCCTAGTGCAAACTAAAACCCTACCCCTTAACCTCGCCTTAAACTTCACACTCACTGTCACCCTCACCCTAAACCTCACATTCACTCTAATTCTAATCCTAACCCTCCCCCTAACCCAAACACATGCAAACCCGAGCTGTAATCCTAACCCTCGCTCTCACCTTAACTGTTCTGACTGCTTTTGGGGGGACTATGGTTCACACTTCCTTCCTTCATTGTCTCATCAGATACTGGACATAGTAAATGATATGTTCTAGACACCCTGCATTCTGTGATTTTTTGTTGCAGCAAGCAATTAACTAGGCTGGATTCAAATCCAAACTGTCTTTCTTTGCAGTTTGCAGAAGCTAAAGCCTCTACTCAGAGCTTTCAGCTTCCAGCCACAACTTTGTCACCAGGCTCACTGGGGTCCCCTCCCTAAAACACAGGTATATGAGCAAACTGCCAAGGATTCAGGACATGTTTATGTTCAGAATTTGGAGCTCTCTCCCTTCCAGGATTCTCTCCTACCTTTCTGACCCTTCTACCAGCCCTGAACTCTCTCCTCCTCCTCTGCACTTTCTACCTCTTTGGAGTTGCTCTGTGGCACCATCAGATAGCTGTTGTTTACATAATATATACGTATATTTTTGTTCACACTGTTATCTGTGGGCAATGATGCTTCATCATTACCGGAAGCTGTAATTCTCTGGAATCAAGTTTAACTTATCATAGAGAACTCTCCTTGAGCCAGAGGTCTGGGGGATGGGCAACAATTCATCAGGAGTCTAAGCCACCTGCTCCAGCAATTTACTGTGCCTTCATGACCTTCCCCAGCCCAGGCTCATATCTGCCATTTCCTCATAATGATGGCTTGCTACTGCACACATCCAACCTATGTCTTAGAGGATCAGAAAACAGCCCATTCATGATGGGAAGCTCATATTTGTTATGTTCATCAAGGACTCAGTAGCAACTCAAGGGGGTTTTCTCAAAAGAAGACTAACTATTAGCAAATGTGACCGTGGCTTTATGCCAAAGTCACTGGCAATCTGCTGTACATTTTTTTGCAGGCCTTCCAGGAGATCCACATAGCATCCTCATTGCCGTGAATACTATGAGTACAATTGGATCTTTCTGAGACCTTCCAAAGTAACCAATCAGATTATGACACTCCTCCTTATCTGGGGTAGATTGAGCAAAGGATGGACAGAATCTAGGAATGATATGTTAGTAAAACTCTCTGCACATGATAGGAAATGATCACAACCAGGAAGAGTTCTCTCTCTGACCTCCAACAAAAAGGCTGACATTGAGCTGGCACTCAATCTGTGTCACAACACGTGAATATGTAGATGAATGAATAAATCGTTATTATCGCTGTGACAGATTTAGTATTGATCCTTTATAAATATTACATAGTAAATCACTTATTCAATTCTAATACATTTTAGGCAATAATGACTTCTGGCCTACAAAACTTTTTGAAAGTATCAGCATCCCTTTGCCCTGAGCACTTGTAAAATGTCAAAGGCTTGTTTCTTTATTTACTTATTTATTATTTATTCAGTCATTCATTCATTCAGTATATGTTGTGTGTCAGGCATCATGCTAAGTGCAAAGGAAGTATATATGAATGAATGGTTTTGTTCTTGACCTGAAGAAGCTAACAACCCAGTAGATGATACATCATGGGCCCATTTGGCCAAAAATCAGAACTGAGCTCCAAGCCCAGCGTCCCTCTTCATAGCTCCCTCCTGGACCTAGGAGCACTCTTCTTCCCCCAGGATGTCTTGACTCACTAAACTTGTCACTATCCCACCAGAAGAAAGCAGAAAGGTGAGGAACCCAGGACTTACCAGAAAAAATGTAGACCCATAAATAACGGGAATGCCATGCAGCAAAAATCACAGCAAGAGCATGAGAAATATGTTTTAGCCACATTTTCCAGATTCTGAGAGCTCTTTCATGCCCCTTATGATAGTAAGTCAATGTGTAAATGAACAATAGAAAAGTTGATTAGACCATCTCCAGTTTGAAGTTAAATGCAGGTAAACCCTGATACCTATCAACAGGTTAAATTCTTCAATATGTTTTGCTCTCTGTGGATCCTGGGGAAGAGACAAAGAAGGAGAGAGGAAAAAGTGGAACAGAGAGAACAAACAGAGAAACAGCAAAACAGATAATGATTCAGTTGATACAGCAGATTTTACCACTTCTTTTTCTCCTCAACCAATTTGTTTTTGCTTACATTGCAAGCTTGGCAATTGATCTTGGGAGACACCATGAGCTCTCCTGGCGAATTCCGCATCCTGGATTTGACCTCATCTGTGCCTAATGAAGTCTCTGTCTGATCAAGATCACCAGGATCAGTGGATTCAAACCATTCATTCCATCTAATTCAAAGACAACCTCACTCACACCTCACACTTAGACTGCTTTGCTAATTTATAGTAATCAGGACATTAAAAAAATCATAGTCATAGCAGTTGTAATTTTAAAAATGGGACTAAAATGCCAAGGTCCCATTTTTAAAATTACAACTGCTACAACTATGATTTTGAAATAACCAAGATGAAAAAAACAAAAGCAAACAAAGAAAATAATTCATTTTCCATAACTGTATAAATCCTTCTGATTTCTTGTATGTATATATCCGTACTTTGTTTTAATTCTTAACTTGTTTTGCATGGTTAAAATATTCTATATATAACTTTGTGCCCCCTTTTAACCTTTCATTACAACTGAGCATTTCCTAACTATTTATAAATCATTCCTCATTTTTAAGGACTGCATGGATTTATATCAACTGAGTGCTTCCATTGTTTATGGCCATTCATTAAATTCATTAGATATCATTTAAGCTGTGATTCCACCCTTGTCCATAAACTATTGTTCTCTATGTTCTCACGAGAGGCTATTACCAAGGTAGTTACATGTCAGCTACTTGTCTATTGACTCTGCATAATGAGTCTTGAGGGCAGGGAATGGGTTTTTCCTACTCGGTTCCTTCAGTACGCAGCACAGAGCCTGACTTAAAGCAACAAATGCTCTTGTGGAAAGAATAAACCAGCCGATCACTCAGGTGCCCATACAGAACCCTACAGGAACTGAGTAGAATTATAAAAAGCAGTGCTCATGCTAATGATTTAGAGCAAAATCAGCTACTGGTTCCCCAGGAGCCCAAGTACACCAAATTTCTCACAGGATCTTCTCAGCAGCGAATGAGCTGACCCATAAAAATACCTCTTTCCCTTGGCAGTGTGATAATGTCTATTTCTAAGGAGGTGGCTTATAATAGAAATTCCAAGTGCAGCTCAATCAGGTACGGCTGAGCTTCCCACTGGTCTCTCTGACTCAAAAGCCTTTAACCAGAGAAGAGGACTTGCTACAATGCTCTCCCTAGGTACACCTGTGGACACTGGAGATCTGTTTCTATAGCTATCTCCCTGCCTCCCCACATGCATGTCCCACCCCCACGGTGAGTTTTTTTGAAGGCAGGAATCGAATCTTGCCCCTTCAGGTTTCCCAGTACTTAGCACAGTGCCTAAAACAGAAGACATGGAGTTCAAATTTGAACTCAACCTATATGACTCCAAACTCTGGAATCTTTCATTTACTCAACAAATCTTTAGAGAGGGTCTGCTGTGTGTGTGGCTGTATGTTACCTGCAAGGGACACAGGGCCGATAAAGACAGAAGAAGCAATTAGGTGGCAGCCATCACAATGTCTAGGGTATGTTAATAAAATCCTGGCTTAATCTAAGAGATCGCATAGGTAGCCCAAAGGTAATGGTGAAATAACAATCTAATGTAGATTCCATTTGGCTGAAAAACAATATGGCCTGACTCCTCAACAACATGCCTAGGATGCACAGCTTCCTTAAGGAGCCTGGACATTTTGGTGGCATGGGAACAAAGGCTCTGTCCTGAAGTGTTTTGAGCCATTGACCAGGAAGGAATCAATAGCTGTGATTGGGAAATGCTCTGTATGACTCTGGCAAGGTCAAATCTGACTTACTGATCACTGTGATTAATTGGAGGTGGTCCCTCGGGTTTGTACAGTCATCCTTCAGGCTGATGGCCCGTGCAAAGCAGACACATTTGAACAGGTGGCTCGAACTCCCTTTGACACAGAGAAACCCCAGAAACATGGAAAAGGGTCCATCTGTGACCCAGGAAGGGGACATTCTCGAAGTGAAAGGCCATCAGGTAAGGTTTCATAGCCACATTGAAAGAAAGAGAAGTGATTAAAGCTCTGCAGGTCCCTGGGCACTTCCTTCTCCCCTGCCAAGCCCTTCCAGGATTTCCACTTTTCCCACCTTCTGTGAAACTTGATGTTTCCACCTAGACTTTGATCCATATGTGTCATATTACTTTGACTAAGACTCAGTTTGCTCATACTGAAAACAGACATTAAAATACCAATGTATTAGTTTCCTAGGGCTCCTGTAACAAAATGTCATAAACTGGGTGGCTCAAACAACAGAAATTTATCATCTCACAGTTCTGGAGGCTGAAAGTCAGAGATCTAAGTAAGAGGCTGGTTCCCTCGGAGGGAGCCTCTCTCCTCCTGGTAGCCTCAGGTGTCCCTTGGCTGATGACATCATTCTAACGTGATCACCCCTGTCAAGACCCTATTTCAAATGAAGTCTCATTCTGAAGTCCTGGAAGTCAGGACTGCACATATCTTTTTGAGGGGGGTGTAATCCAACCTGTAATAGCCAACTTCATAGCATTGTTATCAAAATGAAGTGTTTTGACGTATATAAAATAGAAAGTACCTAGTAGGAAGTCCAAAAAAAACTACTCTCTTTCCTTGCTTTTTATTTTCTCCTTTGGTTTTCAGCCTCCCGCTGAAACTCCACTCCCAATAAGCTTCCCCTATCACATAGTCTTTGTTCAACACTTCCTTCAACCCAGTCTTTGCAAGAATATCAGGGTCCAACATAGTGCTGGACACTGACTAGGTGTTCAGTAGACATTTTATAGGGCCAGAGTTTCACTTTTTATTAAAGTACTCTCCCACTTACTGACGTTTTTTAAGAATATGATTGTCAATGAAATGAATGAGAATATGATAGTATAATGTTTAATAAGAATAAATTAGAAATACATTTAGCATTGAATCTATGGATTGTAAGATATAAAACACTCTAGTGTTCACACGTACAACATGGTAAATGGTAGGCCCGTTCCTTGCATAATTTTGAGAGCATAACATGAGATCATCAATGTAAAGGCTTTGACACTCAGCAGACACTAAGTAAGCAGACTGAGGCCTATTTTGCATGTTGCTAAGTCCTGGGCCCTGCTGTCCACAAGCTTTCTGTCAAATGTTGGTTTACACAACAGTATGAAGGGACTGAGGTCGAGAAAGCAAAGAGCACCACAGAAACACTAAGGGAGGGGGACCTCTCTGTCTGGGAACACTTCCAAGAGCCCAACAGGAGGAAAAAGGGAAGCCCGAGATAGCCTTTGAAAGCATGTACTAAGCCAGAGAGACTGGGAAAGAAATGCGTGTTCTGGATCATCCGTCAGCTGACCTCTGCCGGAGAACAGAGCAGCTGCTACTCAGTACGGAAGATGTGCTGGAGCGCCATGCAGGACTGATCGTGGAAGGCTTGTTGACTGGTATGAGACAGGACTTCGTCCTGGAAGTGATTGGGGAATCACCAAAGGATTAAAAGTGGGAAGTAAGTTCATTCATTCATTTACTCAAGCATTCATTCATGCAACAAATATCCACATTTTTTGCACTAAGTGTTGTGATAGTTATTGAGTGGTAAAAGATAAAGACCACATACCTCTTATTCTGGATAGATTAAGAACTACATTTATCATGTGGACTTTTTAGTTATTTCACGTTAAATATTCCTAATATTCTAGGCTTCAGGTTTTTCCTTTGTAAAGTGGTGGTGATAGACAAGATTGCTAAGGTTACTTCCTGGAAGAGTTTTGCAAATTCTGGAGAATAATTGCAAAGTATAACTTACATTGGAAGCTTTTTATGCAGTGCTGAAAAAGAAGAGCTGTGAAGTTAGAGAGACTTGTTCAAAGTTAAGCTTTCCTACTAGTGATTACCACTCATTACCTTTCACCAAATTACTTAAATTTTCTGAACTTCAGTACCTTCACCTATAAAGCAAGACCATCAATACTTACCTCAGGGGATGTTGCAGGGGATGTATTGAATATGAAAACAATTTGAACTGCCTAGAGCAAATTCTAGTGTATTTAAGTACTCTACATAAATGACAGACATGAAGAATTTGTATACTGAATATGAATATACCTGTGAATTCCCTATGTCTGCCCCTTATGTGTATACCAGTGTCTGGGTTACACCATTAATGTTTTTAAAGAAAGCAGTGCATCATTCCTCAGTCTTTTGGCTAAGATCAAGTGAAGAAACCAGTGCACATTTTGGTAACTACACTTTCCAGTACTTCTTCTGTGCACCAAATGATCAAAATCACCTTCAGAAAGTAAAACTTCCTTCAAGGGTACCTTTGACGTATCTGGCTATATATAAAGGAACAGCTCGTAATGATTTATAAATGTCTAATTAAGCAACAAACACATTGCAAATATCCCACAGTTGGCAATTGTATTTGCTCAATGTATGCGTGAATTAATATTTTAATATAATTTAATGTAAATGATAATCTAATAAATATTAATTCAAGATAAACATTAACTAATGTATGCAATTTGACCTGCTAGGAAGAAGCAATGGCTTACAATTGCTTAGTACATATGAAATATTTATGGATTGTGTGCTACCTGGAGAATTGAAGCATTCTGTGCTACGAGGCTATCCCTTAAACTAAAGATGCACTAATAACATTATGTGTATTAAAGGGGCAAGGAGGAGATAGGTAGAATATTTTCTCTTTTCACTTATTTTCTGTTATACAAGGTACCCTGGCAAACTGGACTTAGATTCCCCTTCAGCCATTCCCCTTTGACTTAAAACTTCAGCTTTAAGTCACATTCACACCAGCTCCCTGATATTTGCTCCAGGCCCTAAGTTGTCTAATTTCAGGAAATCAGAATAGCCAGGCCTTTCTTATAACCTTAATATATCAAGGAGAAGACAAAGAGGACTCTTGTACATACTTCCAATACAGCAGATTTTACTTGACTACATGATTTCATGCCTATCTATTACTACAACAGGTTTGCCTGTAGCAAAAACTCGTTAGCTGATGTTTACGCCTTCAGGGAAGCCACTACATCAAAAATATGAAATAGAAATGATCCATTAATTTAGTTAAAGTGACCACTGTCTTGTGCCAGTAATGCGCAGACAATGGAAATGCATAGCTGGAAAAGACTCCACCACATTGCAGTATTAACTCAAGAGTGTAGGTGAGGACGACCCAAGACTTAAAGTTCATCTGAACAAGGAAATGCACTGTGACCATGTGTGGGTGGTAAACGCAGTCCACTGATGGCTGGGAGACACAAAGCAACCCTTGGCCAGGGCCCCAGATTAGCAGGAGAACTTCCGGCAGCAGAACTTCTCCAATTAAATGAACACAGGCTGATATTTGCCTCACCAGGAGGCTTCTATTGAGCTGAATTGCAAGAAAAATCAAGAGAAGTCTTTTCAGGTTGTAAGGGAAAGGAACGAGTAGTTGTTGGGGAAAACAATGGAAAAGAGAAAAGAAAATTCTCAGGGAGATATTTTGACAAGATTTTGCTGCACGCAGTAATAAAATAAAATCTTTTGTAAAATTTACCTTATTGAATGACGCTTCTTTCATAGCTACTGATATACTGTCCTGCCCTTCTTTCAGACACACTGAAGACTGAACTTCGTGCCCCCTTTGTGGTTGGTTAAGCCAGGTATTCGTTTCCTAGGGCTGCTATAAGCAAGTATCACACACTGCATGGCTTCAAACAGTGGAAATGTAATGTCACACAGTTCTGGAAGCCAGAAGTCCAAAATCGAGGTGTCAGCAGTACCGTGCTCCCTGTGAAACCTTTAGAGGAGAATTCCTTCTTGCTTCTTCCTAGCTCCTGGGAGTTTGGATGACATTGGGATGACTTCGATTGGTACTGGAATGCCCTTGGCATTCAACCTGTGCCTCCATCATCACATGGCATTCTTCCCTCATATGTCTGTGCCTCTGGTCTCTCCTCTTGTTATAAGAAGACCATTCATATAGGATCAGGGCCAACCCTAATCCAACATGGCCTCATCCTCACCTGATTCCATCAGCAAGGACCCTGTTCACACATCAATCCCATTCATAGGCTTTAGCAGGCGTTAGGACTCCAGGATATAATGGGGGTGGGGGTGCAGTTCAACTCATAACAGGCCACATGAGTGTTTTTTGCCAATTCTACATGTGAGCAGGAGTAGCATTTGTCTTTTCCAGACTATAGCACTTAGTTCTTTCATCTTTCTGTGTTCCCTTCCGATATTCCAGGGGTGCCTATTTTGTTTGTTAGCCTGAGTTCTATAACATGGAGCTGATCCTTCATAGACATGTGATATGAGTAAGAAACACATATTTTTATTGGCTTAAGCTATTGCAGTTTGGAAGTTGTTTACTACTATAGCATAATTTTGTCTACCCTGACGGGTACACTTTCAGTGTAGGAGATTTGGCTCCAGGAGGAAATAAAGTGAGACAAAACCTGATCAAAGAAGCTCAGAGACATCCAGGTCAATCTAATTAAAAGACACTAAAATTTGACAGGGGAAATGTAAGCAGCAGAGTTCCTGGAAAATTTTCAGGTGAAAGACTTGAGCAAGACAAATTAAAAAGTCTGTTCAGTACAAGATTTTGTTTCTGTCTTGTTGTTATTAATGAAAAGAGCACTCTTTGATAGGGTTTATAGAGTGAGCAGTTCTGTTTTAATCCTCACAATGGCCCCATGAAGCAATTGCCTTATTATACATATAACTTTCTACCTTGTTCCAGACAGACATAGTCCCTGCATCCTAGGAAGTTATCAGGAGCAGAAAAATAGTCATGTAATTCAAACAAGAGGAAGGCTGTGTAAGAACCGAGACAGGGGCAAGAAGGAGCACAGCATAGTAAAGAAAAGGAGATTAATCCCAGCAGAGACAGTGGCAGGGAATCTGGAACATCGTTTAAAGGAACAAGATGTGTGCAGAAGACGTTACATAATGAGACTTTCACAAATGGTGGAGAGAGAACTTTTAAAGGGAGTTGAAAAAGAAGTGATGGCAGGAATAAAGACATGATAATGAGAAAATGCAGGGACTCTGCTAGCATCAGACACTATCTGAGGGTGGCCAGCTATTATTATAAAGCTCTTATCAGTTGTTGGGACATGTTAGAAAAGTTTGGCTCTAGAGATTTTGAGACAGTTAAGACACATTTGGAGTAACTTCATGGGAGATAGACTGGGATGTATAATACAGTCAGAATTTATCATGAATGCATGAAGGGGTCCTAAGAAAGGAAGGACCCTATAAGTTCAAAGCATTAGAAAGCCTTCCCCAAGCCCACAGTCAAGCCTTCAGATGATGCTGCAACCTGGTCAACAGCTTGGCTGCAAGCCATCAGAGAACTTGAAACAGAAGCACCAGCTAAGCTGTGCCCAGATTCCTCACCCATAGAGATGGTGAGGTATTAATGTTTATTGTTTTCAGCTACTGAATTTGGGGGTTATTTGTCACTCAGCCATATATAAAGTAATATACCTAGCTATTCCACAATGGCCAGATAGCCTTGGTCAAATGACTTGACCTTCTAGGCCTTGGGCTCCTCATTTTTAAATGTCCTTAATAATAATATCTAACCAATAAGGTTGTTGTAAGCTATAAGATAATACATTTATACTACTAGAATAGTGCTGAGAACATAGTAAATACTCAATAAATATTAGCTATTTTTTTATCATAATTCACAGCAGACATTAGCAGATGTTGGATAAAGTCACAGCTGATATGGCAGCTTACTCAAGAATTGAGGCATTGCACATGTAAAAATAAACCAAACTCAAAATGCCTCAAGTGATAAAGGAAATTGGCAAGTGAACAGAACTGGGTCCAGTAATGGGAGTTTGAAGAAAGTTATTAAGGTCTCTAAATCCTCTTCTCCACAATTTCCCAGGCTCTGCCTTAGGCTGTCTTCCAATGTGATAGCCAAACAGCCTCACCAACCTTGTTTCAGGTACTTACTGCAAAATCCAAAAAATGAGGGAGCTCCTCTTCACCCAGTCAGTCATTGGCTTCACAATGAGTGGGCCAACTTAGGTTAGATAACTATGCACAGACCTATCTGCTTGGTCATAGGAAAACCCATCACTTCCTGGGCTACATGCCCTTATCCACCAATCACAATGTGAAGATGTCAGTGGTATAGCATTATTAGCCCTGGAGGAATTACTGTTGGACACAGGTGGCCAATCTCATTAGACCACACATTTGCTGCTAATGGAGGAAAGATAGAATGTGATCCTCAGGAGGCAATGGTAACATAGATTATAGGAGACTATCGCTGTGGTGCAAATAAGACTCAAAGGAGTTGCATTAGGGAAATCAGTAGCAACAGGGCAAGAGAACCAGTATGGGTTAGAGTAAGCCTTGGAAACTGTACAGAAACACAACAGGATTTGGTACCTGAGTGGATGAGGTACATGAGGATGAAGGGGGAGCTAAAGAGGTTCAAGACTAGGCCAACGAGAAGGAATGACACTTACAAAGACCTCAAAAAGACACAGAGATTAATAATAGATTACACAGCTACTGAGTATCTACTAAATGCCATCCTTCTGCTACATAGGTTTCTATAAATTATTAGAGCTTGACATGCTTTTTCCATTCTCAGAAGTTTGTGTTTCATGCTCCCTCTGTTTTGCATAATTTTTCATGGTTCTTTGAATTGCTGATTCTTTCCCTGACCACTCTATCTACCAGAGAGCATCTCCCAAATTTTCTATAGCAACCCCCTGCATCTTAGAAAGTAATATCAGAAAATATTTATCTTCCCCTCCCAATGTTAGAATAAAAGTTGTATTAATGCAGAATACTTTTTTATCTTTTCCTTACATGCAACAAAATCCTATAAAATAGCAGGAGTATAAAAATATTTTTCAATGAATGAGTCAATGAATTGATTGGTAATCAATAATCAATGAGTTAACCCCAGGCTCTGCCCTTATGAAGCTTATATTGTAGAGACAGCCAAAATGAACCTAAGGACCACTGGGTATCAATTTAATAGCCAGCTACATAATAAAGGCAGTACTATTCAAGAATACTTCTGTACAGCAAATCCCCATCACCACTTCCCCTGTTAAAATAAATAAGTGGGCCAAGTATAAGAATAGATCTTCTAGTACCTAAAACCACAATCCTGAGCAATCAACAGCCTCCTGTATTTTCACTTCCTTTTGAGAGCACTTTCTCTTCAACTTCTGTTTTGTTTCCTTCTGAATTTTTGATCCTATTTCGATCCCAAGTACTGTCTCCATTTGACAGATGAGAACCGTCTCAGCTGCAGAGAGGAAATAGGACTTTGTAGAAGATATGTAATAGTCATGTTCTCACGCTCAGTTCCGGATGGAGAACAGATTCCTGTGCATATTGGCAGCAAACGGTCTTTTATTGTCTGGGGCAGGATTCGAAAAATAGTGGTCTGTGAATGGTTTCCATATGACAGTGACGTGCAGTGAAAAGGAGGGACAGGTCTAGGTGGGAATCAGGGGGCCTGCACTGTCTCACTAAAAGCCAGCTTCTGAAATAAGCATGAACGTCCACACCTGACAGAAATGGAAACCGACACCCAGAGAGGTTAAATAACGGCTCGCATTTGCACGAGCAGTAAGTGTGAGAGTCGGATGCCTAACACTGGCCTTTCCGACTCCCGAGTCCGCGCAGGAGGGGAACAGCATGCATGACTGAGCACTCCTCCCTTCACTGACGAGTTCTTCCAACCTCAGATACAACTGTGCACGCTTGAAGTCATTATCCTGGGGACTCTCTTCCTCCCCTGAATTGCACCAAACCACAAAGTACACATTGTCCAAAAGGATAATTCTTTAAAACTTAGCTCTAGAGAGCTGCTCTACAGTATCGTGCTGGCAGTCAACAATGCTGTATCATGCACTCAAAAACTTGTTAGGAGGGTACATCTAATGCACCGGATGTTGGGTGTTCTTATCACCAATAAAAGGGACCCTGGCTGGTGTGGCTCAGTTGGTTGGAGCATCATGACATAACTGAAGGGTTGTGGGTTCGATTCCTAGACAGGGCACATGCCTGGGTTATGAATTTGATCCCCGGTCAGGATGTGTAAAATCCTCAGACTGGGCACATATGGGAGGCAACCAATTGATGTTTGTCTCTCACATTGATGTTTCTCTCTCTCGCTTCCTCTCCCTCTAAAAACAATGAAAAACTTTCCTCTGGTGAGGATTAAAAAAATTTTTAAAGGGATGCAAGAAACTTTGGGAAGTGGAAGATGTGATGATATTTTCACACGTGTTTGCATATGTCCAACCACATCTAATTAACTATACACATGAAATATGTGCAAGTTTTTATATATTGATTATACCTCAATAAAGCTGTTAAAAAATGTGTTACATCGGAGTAGGCAGAATACCAAATTCCAATCTGCTACTGGCCTCTTATCATTCGAGGTGGTTGTGATGGAGTAGTGGTCACCAGAACAATACTGCCTCACTAGCCAAGCTCCTTCCTCATAGCACTACTATTCTGCAGAGGAAAATGGTCTCACTCCTTCAGGGGCAACATTAACCAAAGGGACTCCAGGCTGAGACCAGTGTTCAGTATCACTGCCATGTTCAGCCACTGTTTCCCTGAGCTCAGTCCTTTTGTCAAGGTGGCTGAATCTGGAAGAGATGCTGGCATCACCCTCAGTGTGAAGTGATCGGCCCACCGCCAAGCTGATCTAGATTCAGGCCGTCAGCCTAGGTCTTCCCACCCTTAGGAAGAATTTCATTTGGAGAAGCCCATTGTCCTTATCCTGCAACTCAGTCTTCAGCAGGTCCACCCACGTGGTAATTCTCTCTTAATTAGAATTGCAGGGGAAAAGGGCAGGTTTGCTGTCCCCTCTCTTTTAAAGAGCCATGGGGCCATCCTGCAAATTTATTCACCTCCTCCTTTGCAGAGATCAACTTTGCATACCATCGATCTAGAGAGTACCACTCTTGATAAAGTCACAAAAGTTTCTACTATACATTATCTTTAATGTAAAGTCTATGTTTCTCTCACTATATATTTGCATAATTAAGTGACCCACTCAAATGAGCCTTCACAAGAAAGTCAACTTCCTTCTATTAAGGCTTTAAAACAAATAAAAATACACCTTCTACCTTAGTACAGATCAATAGACATTTAAATGATTTTTATGGAGCTTGAGCAGAGCATCAGACGTTGACTAAGACACCCCAGTCTCTGTCTTTCAGACTGCAGAGCTCAGTAAGTGGGTAAATAACTGTAGACCTCATTATAATAAAACATAATAAATGCTATAGGAGGGGAGTATGCAAAATGCCAAAGGTGTACCAAAGAGAAATTGCTTTTATAATGGGAAGGAAGAGCAGGGACAGGTGAAGAGGCAACATTTAAACCAAGAGTCAAAGATACTTGATCAAGCAGAAAAGATAGGGCAAATATTTGCAAAGGCAGGATAAGTTCACGCCCAATTGCGATGGTCTTTTGGATATATCAATTGGGCTAGACTCGAGGCCTTGATTATTTCATAGGTGTGACTAAAGTTCATAATCTGTGGCCTTTAAGGAAGAGAAATTCTTTTAGATAATTTGGGTGGGCCTGATTCAGTGAGCTAAATGAAAAGCAATCCTGAAGCTTCCTAGAGAGAAGGAAAAATTCCTCTTCTAGACAGAAGCTTCAGTCCAGGTCCCGAAATTCCAGAATGCCCTTTCTAACAGCCTGCCCTATGGAGTTGAACTTGCCCAGCCGGCCTCTGCAATCACATAAACCGATCCAATGCAGCAAACCTGTTTCTCTGGTTGAACTCTGACTGCTACACATTTTGGTACCTGGAAGTGGGGTGCTGCCGTGGGGATCTCGTCCCAGCCGGAACCCGTGGGTATCGGCAGGTCCGATCTACCCCGTGTCAGATGGCACCCAACGTGGGGCATCTTAGGACCAAGAAGTCAAGACCGGAGACCCCCCTTCCTAAGGTAGGTTGAAATTCGCACGAAATCGGGTCGGTGAAGGACTCATCAACCCTCTGAGGTTGTTCCAGGATGGGGCAGAAAGTAAGAACCGGTACGAAAAACGTTTTTGGCTACGATAATTTAAAGAACAGAACCGTACAAATCCGGAGGAGTGGATTGTGTACCGATATTTATATATAAAGTTTGCAACTTGTTAACAAAAGCCCATGTGCGAGGCTTGCGC